>PVIU01006738.1:0-98671 GCA_004026605.1 Ondatra zibethicus
ACCTATCTCTTCTGCATGTATTAACTTTTTGAGAACCGAGTCTTTTTGAATGCACTCCTTCCTAGGCCAGGAGGGATGGGGGTGGGCCTTGGACTTCCAACAGGGCAGGGCACCATGCCCTCTTTCAAGGAAGAAGGGGGAGGGAGGAAGGGTGGGGGGTAGTGGGAGGGGACCGGGAGAAGGGGAAGAAAGGAAAAAAAATTTTTTTTATCTTTAATTATGTTCTTGAATGGAAAAAATAAAACAAAACAATGTATGAAAAAAAAAGAATCTAAGGCCTTATTTTTAAATAGATTATTTGGATCTTTCCATGATAATTGTTTTTGTATTTTGTTTTATTGATTGAGTTACTCAGCCCTGGTGTGGGCTTTCAACATCAGAATAAGTAAGAACTTGATCTTTTGTTTTCTTCTTCAAATACAAAATTGAAAAGGAGAGCAAGGAATTGCCCAAAGCTGAAAGACCTCTGTCAAGCTGTCTAAATCTAGTGCAAAAGATGTTCTAGAACAGTTAACATCTTATTTATATCAACGTCTGCATGCACTTGGTGAGAAGTCTTTGACTTCATTTCTACCTCACTGACCTTAAGTGAGAAGTTCCAAAGTAACAGATTTAACAAATATTGTCATTTGGGCCTCCACACTTTCCATGCTTTAAACTGACTCTTTTTATAATCCATCATCTTCTGACCTTCTGAATAGGAAAGGGCATGTAAATCTCACAGGCAGCAGAGAGCAAGCTGTCATAAAAATGTGCTTGTATTGTCTAATAGCTGTGATTGTACAGCATAGCTCTGAAGCCAACTGTCACTTCGGTTGCTTAGCATTAGTAAAAGAAAATAATTGCTTGTTAGCTTAGAATGTGAGCAAATAAATCCTCTTTTCTATTGATTTTTTTAACTAGGTGGTTCATGTATTACACATACTTATATAAGGAAAGTGGCGCTTACTAAATAAGGACAATGAGATAGGAACTGGAGACACGTTCCTAATGTATTTTTTCCATATTGAATGTATTTGTGTGTAACTACATGAGTATGAATGCAGTGGCCAGGAGATGAGTTGGATCCCCTAAAGCTGGAGTTATAGGTTGTTGTGAGCCACAAAATTTGAGTAATGGGAACTGAACTCCAGTCCTTTTCAGGATCTGCATGCCTAAACTCCGAGTCATCTCTTCAGGTATGGAGAGTCTTTTCAGATGGAGAAAGGGCAGGCGAGGTGGAAGTGCAAAAGGTATAATTTACTTTTAAATTTTAGCTTGAAAATGATTAAGACAGGTAATATTATTGTTTTCACATATAATGCAATGATCTCTAGGGGTGAATGGCTTTCTTCACATCAGATGCCAATGAACTGCATAGCTATTAACAATTCCAAGTTTTAGAATTTCTATTTCCAGTCATAGCCACACTTTTATTCTGTTGTTTATCAAAAGAATGTGTACTGAACTATACTTCATTGGTACAAACTGTCTACACATTTTCATGGAAGGGAGTTTGCCTTCAACAAATGGAGAGAACAGTGGACACCAGTGTCAAAACTATAGGCAATATATTTCACAGAAACCGGTTTCCATGGCATACCTCACTGAGTTCCTGTTTCTTAGCATTCTGGGTAAATACATGTATCATTTGATTCCTTTTCTGAAAATCAGAATTTATTTGGCTGTTAAATATAATTTCATGCTATGGTAAATGAAGATATTACTAGAAAGAAACTGGACCGTGTAATTTACAGAATAACAAATTCAGGAAAATGTTGTCTTGAGAAAAAATGTTTTCAACTATTGGAACCACTAAAAGGCAAGATGAAAACATGTTTTCCAGAATAGGTATTCCATTAATGATTTAAATCACATAGCATTTTGGCTAAGCAGTAACAGAAAGCTTGATATTTTGCCATAACCATTGTATGCATAAAGAATAAAAAGTTCATGTTCATGATATTTGAGTATGTTAAAAGTTAATTCCCATACATTTATACATATTTGTTGTGAAATTAAAAAATAAATAATTGTAGTCACACTCATTAACTGTCTTATCTTAGGCAAAGACAGCAAAAGTAGACTGAGAAATTCTCTTTGCTCTTAGGTCAACATAGAAAGACACAATATGTGAGCCTGATTATGAATCTCAATAATTACATGAACAGAATTTGAGAGATGTCTTAGTCAGTAAATGCTTTGTCCTAAAAGAATGATGAGTGTAATTCAAATTCCAGAATTCCAGGAAAAATATCAAATATGTTAACACATTTGTAAACCCAGCACTAGGTGGGGCATAAACAGTATTTTCCTGAACTGCTTACCTACTTGTCTAGTTCCAGAGAGGTAAGAGATCCTTTCTTAAAAAATGAGGTAAAGGACACCTGAGAAAGAACACCTTAGTTTGACATCTGGCCTCCACAGTCATACTCATACACTAATGCAATTATTCCTATACATCTATACATACACATTTCCATGTGTATATACTCAAAAAACAATGATATAAATAAGAAAATCTAAGACATAAATGTGTCGGAGATAAGATCTACTTCATATTTAAATCTAGCAGGAGATTTATAAACTAAGATTCTAAATATCAATTTTTCTAACATTGGTTATACTTGCTTTGACCCCAGAGACAGTCTTCTGAGCTCTCCCAGCCCTGGTCAGGGATCTTCCATTTGCTTGAAGTCTACTGAATCTCTGCTTCAATATATGTTCTTAGAAAAACCTGCCAATGGCCCATAGTCAATATCTGCAATGTCCGTATCCACAACTCCCTGGAATAAGCCTGTTCCAAAAGTCCTATAAGTGTATAACCTCCATTACTGCAGAAAGCATGTTGCCCTTCATTGTTCTTGTTAAAGAATAGTCTGATGCTGTTGAAGTTGTAATTATTCTCTCTTACTTTCCTACATTAACCTAGTTCATTCTGATTTACCATCTACTTCATTGAATAGGTGTTTCTTTTGAAAAGTGTCCCTGTTTATTTATATAGATTTTCTTTAAAAATAATTTCACTAGAGTACTTTCCAACCAAACTATTTTACACCTTTATTTTCATTGTAACATCAACATAGTGAGATGTTATTTATATTATATTTTCTGAGCACCACCTGGCAAGGGCTGTTTTATTGTTATGGATTGCAGTTTTTGAATGATAAAAGGGATTAAACTAGAAAGATTTGGAAGAGAGAGGAGTAAGTACAACCAAAGCATATTCTATGAAACTCTCAAATTGTTAAAAAAAAAAGTTTAAATTTCAAAACAAGAGTTAAAAGAAAGAACAATAACCTTGAAGATACCCTGACCTCACACCAGGCGGCTTTCAGAACTTTGAAGGAAAGCTCTTGTTGATGATACACAGAGACTTTGACATGTTTTCTTGCACCCAGAACTATCTAAGCCAATCATAGTGTGAATGGTGATGGAGAGAGCAAGTGTATTTAAAGAGAAGTCACAGGTCTAACAGTAAAATTCATCTTTGAATAGCGTACATGAAGGAAAATGAAGATCTCCAGTTGTGTACTTCTTTAAATGTTGTAGAATAATAAAATAAATGAATAGAAGTAACATGGCACTAGTTACCAGTTCATGAGTTGCTTTAAATGTTGGTTGAGAATATCATACATGTTTGCATGTTTTGATCCATTCCTGTCTAGTCTCCATTTCTCTCTAGTTCATTCCCTGCTATGTCACCACCGTTTACCCTTTAAAACTTAATATGCTCTATTATAAATCTACTAAGTCTACTTAGAGCTGTGGTTAAAATACACTGTGTGTAAGACAAACTGCTGGCTCATAGGCAGCCTATCAAGGCATTATCTCCTTCCTTATCCCTGAATCCATCAATTGCTAATAACTTCTCAACTTCATGAGCCTCTTCCACATCAATACTCATGATTTAGTTGTTGTGATTTTATACAGGTCTTTAGCATTCAGTCACAGCTCCTGCAAGTTTCTGTGTGAAATAGCCTGTCATGGCAAGTAGTATTTCTAATAGCTTTTTAAATAACCATTTCTTGCTTAAACTATTTAAATTTGCACTTAGGTAAACAACAGAAAATAATAGAAAAGTTAGAAGACAATTTTCAAAATGAACTGAGAATAAATGGTAAAAAAAAATGAGATGTGTTGGGATTATTTGGAGTCCTGGCCTCCAGCTGCTCTTCCCTGCTAGAGATCTTTACTTTCTGATTTGAGTTACTGCAAGCTGTGTCAAAATTGTTTACCAGCTCTGCTTCACGAGCACACATTGCCTTGCCTCGAGGATCAGAGGATAACGTTTTCACCTGTTGGCCCACCTGCTTGTTGGGTATATAAGCCTCCTTGGTGCTATTGAATAAAGGGCTTCTTACCAGTGACTAGAGGTCCATGTCTCTGTCTGTGCTGTCTCTGTGTGTCTTTGTATGTTTCAACTTCCAGCCCCTTGCTCGAAGCTTGTGAACTGTATGGTAGCGCATAGAGCTGCAATGTGTGCAGCAAGAGGGAAAGGTAAAACCAGAATCAATACAAATATTTAAGAAGCTTCTAATAGAAGATGTTTTGAAGGTGAGGAGGTATCAGTGAGTGACATACTGCTGCAACCTTGGGAAACATGAGCTAGTTCCTAAGTAAGTTATCAATGGCCATTAAAGAAACAATTCCATTAGAATTATGAGTAAGAAACTAGATTGGAATAAGATGAATGGGTCTCTAATTCTAGAATTATGGCTAAATAGGACATCTAAAATGTCCCACTAGAAACACAAGGAAGTCAACATAAACCCTAACAACCACCCATTTAAATAGATGATAGAGAAATTCAGGTACAAACCTTGAGGGAAGAGAATGTAGAGAGGAAATTCAAACATCAGAGAGCTAAAAAACTCAAGAGACCCATGAGATTATTGCTTAAAAGTAGAAAACAAACAGGACACAGTTTGGGGCTTTGTTATTAAGAAGAAATCACACAAGATAAAGTATATTAACCAACTTTTTTATTTTGTAATCATAACTCTCCCCATTTTTGATGTTTGTAAAGCAAATTTAAATCAAGAGAAAAATGTTTCTAGATTGAACAAGAAACTTTTACCCTGGCATCTACTTGTCTAAGCGCTCAGGAGAAAGGGTTCTAAGAAGGAAGTCATAAACAGTCATTCAAATGTTCTCCAAGAGTGCAACTCAGCCCACAATCGGCTAGACTTTCTGAAATCACATGGAAAGAAAAAACAACCAGTTGCAGAGTTGAGATGGGCTTACAGCTATTGAAGGCAAGAGCAATGAGGCTGTAGTGGAATCATTACACATATGCTAACAGAGGACAAAAAGAAAATCCTTGGTGCATATAAATTGTACATCTCTTCAAGAGTTGATTCTTCCAGATGTTTCTCACATATAAGGGTAACTTGTTTTACTAACCATATATAAAATTGTCCATAAGGAGGAGACATATGGCACAAGCACATAATTTTTTACAAATACATGCACATACATACATGAACAAATAAATATAATAATTAAAAATAGTAATAAAAATAAAATACTATTATAACAGGGAATAAATGTTAAAGTGTGTATTAATTCTTAGACCCCCCAAAAAAAAGATTATTTCAAGAATATGTTGGTACCTGATTTCAAAAGTGAAGAATATCCAAATCATCTCTTCTTGCTCTTAAATTTAGCAGTGTAGTTAGTCTCTTACATTCCAGAGTACAGGCATCTGCATCAGATACACAGGGCTTAGATCCAGAGCCATCATGGCTATGGATACTCCACATGTTAAATATTCTAGAGTTATGGATTCTGAAAGTACACCTCCAAGCCTCTTCCTCTGTTAACAAGTCAGTAGTACTTCCATATAAATCTCAACTATGCCATTTCGGACTTTTCAAACTTCCCTCCATATACTCACTACTGAGCTCCTCTAGATTATACAGGACCATCTGAGCTACAAATCTCAAATGTGTAGCCTCTAGATTAGTAAAATATTAAAATACAGAATATTTACAAAGTTCTAAGATTAATTTTTGATAATTATTGGAGGCAAGTATTCAGGTCATCCTTAATATCCAGTTTCTGCTACTTCTAGAGGCAACACAAATTTTAAGATTTACTCTGATGAGGAGAAGAATATATGGGACAAATGAAATAGGAAGGTCTTATATTGCTCTATTTTGATTTGTAAAATATATAAGTATGACAATGATAATATTACTACTAATGATAATAAAGGTCCAGTAAAATGTTTCGGCAGGAAAAGGTAATTGCCATTAATCATGATGACCCACATTTCATGCCTTCAATCCACATGGTAGAAGGAGAAACAATTGTTTGAAAGTTATTCTCTGAACTCCACATGTACACCGTGAAAAGTATGCACACACACATAAACATATATGAAAATAAATTGGTATTAAAATAATTAAAGATAATTATATTAATAATAATGCAGACATAGTAACAAAAACAATTCTTAAGTAAGGATTGATTACCAGTCATTTGTATCCTGAAGTAGTCATATATGAATATGGGATTGTAATTGTGGGATTTATTTTATGGTGAACATGGATTCATCATAATATGGATTAGTTTTCATTGGTCTTCCATGAGTAGGTATTCATCTTTAATGAAAATAATTGATATGAATGAGAAATATGTGGACAAGACAGTTCAAGTAGTTATCAACAATAGAGTGAAACGCTATAAGCAATAGATATTTGAGGAAAAGAATGATATGAAATTAATTTAAAAGAGAAATACATTTTTAAAATGTTGAAGTTTTGTGTGGTGTCCTTCTAATATTTGCATCCCATCGAGATACAATAATATATGGGTTTACATTAAGGAAATAAATTTTACCCTGTATTATCTATCTACTTGTATATATTTTGTGGTGGTAGTCATCTGTGTGGCTACAGTTATCTATAATAAAGAGACAACTTTAGCCAGTGAAATAAATTTTGATATCTCAAAACAGTCAGTTTAAAGGATAATGGGGAGGGGATTATCTGTATTAAATAATTTGCTGCTGCTGTGGGAAAACACCATGAGCAGAGGCAACCTGAAGTAGAAGACTCATTAAGGCTTATGTTTCTAGAGTTGGGAGTTCATAAATAGGGTAGTGTTCTATATCAGTGGCAGGAAGCTGCTTGATCTCATTTCATTTTTCTTTTCTTTTTGTCTTTGGAACAACAGGAAACAGAAAGTGATCTGGGAGTAGACTGAGGTTATAGATCCTCAAATAAAATGCCCATTGACCTGGCTTCTCAATAAAGGTTCTACCACCTAAAAATTTTATAACCTCCCTAAACAATACTATCCATGTGGCCTAAGTGTTCAACTACATGATCTTGTGATGATTGTTTCTAAGCCAAACCAGCACATTAACCTCAATTCAGATGGCTAGAATTTGCTTCAACATTGTATATGATAAATGGATTTAGAATTTTAATCATAATGCTATAATGATAAGAGATGAAATAACATGGAAAAAGAGACAATGAGTGCCATCACTTAACCTCACATTAACATCCATCCACCCACAAAGTGGGTGTCTAATCAGGACCTAGAAATCTTTGAAGATAGATGAAGGTGTCATGAGTATAGAAACCAAATTTTTTTTCTCACATTTTCTCTGTCCCTCCTGCACTGTAGTGAAAATAATGAGTAACTGTGAAAAAACTCATATGACCACTTAGGAAAACATTTAGTTACTGGCCCTTGTCCGAAAGCTTTGAAAGTCAATGCCCTAGGTAATCCCAGGTTTGTTGTCAACAATAATTCAATCCTGCCACTTGTCTGTGTTTTATTTCCTTTCTAATGGTAACAATTGTTACTGCCTCAAGAAAGAAATTCCAATTATTTTAAGGTTTCATTTATTAAGAATGGCTCATTTAATTAAACTATAGTTTTTACTTCAAGTATAATTAATTAGTGCAGGTATATTGCCTTTATAGGACATAATTAATAGGTTACTATTCTGTAGCATAGTTAAAATTTTCATTTTTGTTGCTCTACAGAATTTAAAGACAAAGTCTGTTTATTTTAAGTTATATCTATATCTTCTACATGTGATACAACTATGTTTTGAAGCCATTGTTTATATTTACTAATTATTTCAGATGTAATTATTGCCTATGAGAATGAATTATGATTAAGTTAGGATCCATAGAAACATAAAGAGATTATAGAGAAAACAAGGCTACACATGAAGTTATATTTCCATTTAAATTAAATATAAATGGTTTCTACTCTCAATTTTCATGTAAAATTGTCCTATGTAATCAATCTTCTGTTTACCAGTAAAGATTTAATTTTCATTTTAAGGATCAAATCTATAAAATTTACCATACACATATATATTTGGCACCAGCATCTTCGTTAACCCAGTATTCTGAGTCAGTCCTTATTATGTACAATTGTCTGTTTTAAACTTTCTTCAAAGAAGAACACATATAAATGTTAGACCTTCTCAGTAAATTAACAAAAATGCAATTTTTCCAAGGCCAGCATCAATCTGTGGTCAGTCCTCACTGTCTTCTCCACTTATGACTCTCAGGTTTCACTAAAATGTCAGTTTAGAAGACAAATAACAGCACTCATACATACCAATCCCAGTTCCCCTCCTTCCCTCTATCTCTTCCTCCCCACCCCCTCCCTCCCTCCTACTTCCCCCACTCTCTTCCACCACACCCCCAATTTTCTCCTCAGAGAGTGTAAGGCTTTCCATGGGTAGACAACCAAGTCTGTCACATCACATTGAGGCTGGACCAAGTCCTTCACCCCATATCTAGGATGAGCAAGGAATCTCTCCATAGGGACTGGGCTCCCAAAAGGCAGCTCATGCAATAGGGATAAATCCTGATCACTGCCAGTGGCCCCACAAACTAGCCAATCCAAAAAACTTTTACCCACGTTCAGAGGGTTTGTTCTGTCCTATACAGTTATCCAACTGTCAATCGAGATTCAGTGAGCTACCACTAGTTCAGGTCAGTTGTTTCTGTGGGTTTATCCATCATGGTCTTGACTCCTTTCTTCATATTATTGCTCCTCCTTCTCTTCAACTGGACTTTGGGATCTTGGCCAAGTGGTTAGTTGTAGATCTCTGAATCTGCTTCAGTCAGTTACTGGATGAAGGTTCTTTCAGGTTTTAAATGCATTTAGTTGGCTACTTTGCCATGCCATTTGTTGTAGGAAGGCTGCTTGTTCATTTCCCAGCTGCCCGTTCTCCCGAAATAACCTCACCGAAACTGTATTAATTAAACCATTGCTTGGCCCATTAGTGCTAGCTTCTTTTTTGCTAACTCTTACATATTAATTTAACCAATTTTCATTAATCTGTATATCTCCATGTGGCAGTGGCTTACTGGCAAAGTTTCAGCATGTCTGTCTCTGGAAGTGGCTCCGTGGCTTCTCCATGACTCTGCCTCCTTTCTCCCAGCATTCAGTTTAGTTTTTGCAGCCTAGCTCTATTATGCCCTACTCTGCTATAAGCTCAAGACAGTTTCTTTATTAACCAATGGCACTCACAGAATACACAGGGGAATTCCACACGACCTCCCCTTTTCCGTTTAAATAAAAAGGAAGGTTTTAACATTAACATAGCAAGATTATACACAGCAAAACAGATATCAAGAAAGAATTACAGTTATAATATTTATATCTACTTTATCTTTTATCACAACTAAGGAAAACTATAACTATAAATTCTTCAATTCCATCAAAGAATCCAGAAGGATATAATATTACCTAAGTAAGCAGGAAGTACATTGTAAGCGACTTCAAAATCTCTAGAATTGACAGAGACATCTCATTGCCTGGACAGTCACCCAAAGTTCCTTTGTACCATTGGGGCATCCATCTTCAGCCTACAGGCCCATAGTATCCAGCAGACTTTTCCACGAAGCAGAAAATTTCCATCTATATTGGGAGTTTGTTAGTAACTTTCTTCTGTGTCCTGCAGAATGACTAGCAGACTCTTTTATGAAGCAGGAAACTTGAGGTATCATTTCACTTTAAGACAAGTTCATCAGTCATTTCTCTTTGGGCCCTGTATGCTCACTTCATCAAGCAGTCCAGGCAAGAGCAGTTTCTTGCCCAAATGGCTAACAAACTCCATGATGAGCCTCTTAGATGCCTGTCTTCCTATTGAAGTAATTGTTGTTGCCAGGAGCAGTTGTGTCTCACTGTAATGAAAAGTCCTAAGTTATTAAAACATTTAAATGCCATATTCTGAAGATCTCTGAACGATTTGAAGAATATTTCTCTAACTGAATTATATATCTAGAAAACCTAATTAACAGGACTACAAGCTTGACTATTATAGATAATTTTCTATTAACATATATTTTGTAATTATAGACTACATTTTAAATGAGCTGTACAAACACAATACCTTAATCAAGAGTATATATATATATATATATAAAACAAAATTGACCTTAAATTGGTAACAATAAAACAAGATCAACACCAATACAAAACTCTATAGCATATGCCCCTTTAAATCTAAACAAACATTTATATACAATCATACAGGGAATTTGGGCCTAGTTCTCTCCAAACTGCTTTCTGTTTTTTGTTGGGTGAACTATTTTCTTTTTTACGGTGTTCAAGGTAACCTTCTAGAGGGTCTTGTCCCATCAAACCACATTAGTCTGGAAGGATTCCACAGGATTTCATCTTCTGTGGAAACAAAACCAGAACCTTTTTCCTGAGTAACACATCCTTAGATCCATATTTTGAATTTGAGAAACCTTCACGATATATATGGTGGTATAGCTTAGCAGCCTGTACAATGAAATATCTCTTTGTACTGAGCTCATTCACCATCAAAAAATTCAAGGAAAAAACAATAGTATACAGAATCTGGACTCTCTGTGAATGTTCCATCTTACATGGCTTATTTTTCTTTACTCCTTTTAATCTATGACTGTCTGTACTCTGACTCTTTAAAGACTTTGTTTTTTGTTTAGCAATTTAATTCTTTTTCCAACTCTCTATACTCTTTCTCTTCACTCTCCAAAGCCTGCATACGTTTATCCAACATTTAACCCATTTAGAGGCCTTTATTTATCTGTATTTGTCTCTATTCCATATCTGCAATCCTTTTATGAACAGAAAGGCTTCTTAAAATGCTAAGTACTTCTTTAAAAAACTAAGCATCAACCTTGCTAGGGCAAACAAGGCCCTGCATGCTTGCTCTGCCCAGTCCAGCATGGCAGAATTGTTCACTGCCTCTGAGAACCATGCTCATGGTACCATTTTTAGGCACACAGCCAGTATATGTTGTCATTAAGCAAACTGTAGCACTCTGTTCACAAACCCCATTTAAACGTTCCACGGCTTGACTTCCAGAAAGACTCAGAGCCATTTTTGCTGGTGAACCAGGATTCACCATTTTTAAAGAAGCTGCACAGTTTTTTTGCACCTCTCTTAAAGCAGCCTCAGTGACCCTGCTCAACCTGAGCCCATCTAGAAAAAAAAATTGTGACTACCAAGAAACTGTGCAAAACTCATTTCTTTTGTGTCCAGAATTCCTTATCGAACTCTCTCAGGTTTTAAATGGATTTAGGTAGCCATGCTCCTGTACCATTTTGTTGTAAGAAGGCTGCTTGTTCATTTCCCTGCTGCCCAGACTCTTGAAATAACCACACAGAAACTGTATTAATTAAATCACTGCTTGGCCCATTAGCTCTAGCTTCTTATTGGCTATCTCTTACATATTAATTTAACCCATCTCCATTAATCTGTGTATAGCCATGTGGCAGTGGCTTACTGGCAAAGTTTCAGCATCTCTGTCACTGGCAGTGGCTACATGACTTCTCCTTGACTCCACCTCCTTTTTCCTAGCATTCAGTTTAGTTTGTGCAGCCAAGCTCTGTTATGCCCTGCACTGATATAGGCTAAAGACAATTTCTTTATTAACCAGTGGTACTCACAGCATACAAAGGGGAATTCTACATCACCATTAAGGCAGAACATATACTTGAGTTTAGTCATTTTGAAAGAAAATATTATATATTTTTATTTAAGCTCCACAGAAATTAAATAATAAAGTTATATGACATTGACATCATTATATAGATATACTTCTGGATGGCTTAATGAGATGTTTAAATTCTAGGAATTGAATGCCCCAGACTATGTCTTGGGTCTTAGGTGAAATACTGGATTGTGTTTCTTACTTTCACATTGTCAGAACAAGCTAATTTTAGCAGCAATTACCTTTTAATGTTACCAATGAAGAATAAATAGAAAATAAATGTTAAAAATGCACAGATTTGATATCAATAACATAAATATACATTTCTGTATCTATAGATACATTAATTTGGGGGGGAAGTTTTGTGTGTCACAGATGAGACTTAACTCCCTAAGCAGCTGAATGTAAACTTGAATGCCCAATCCTGTAGCAAAGAGGAAGAGCTGCTTGTTTGTTCCCGGCTGCCTGGCTAGCTTAGACAGCACCCCAAAAAACACCCAAAACTCTATTAATTAAATCACTGCTTGGCCCATTAGCTTTAGCTTTTTATTGGCTTACTCTTATATTAATTTAACCCATTCTATTAATCTATATATCGCCATGTGGCTGCGGCTTATTGGTAAAAGTTTCAGCATGTCTGATTCTGGCAGCTCCATGGTATCTTTCTGACTCTGCCTTCTTCCTCCCAGCATTCCGTTTAGTTTTCCCCATCTAGCTCTGTTCCCCTATAGCTCTGCTATAGGCCCAAAATCATCCCTTTATTCATTAACCAATAAAACCAACACATAGATAGAAGGACCCCCCATACCACAGCCCTTCTGCCTTCACCTTCCTTTTGTTGAGATACCAAATGTACGATACAACACTCTGTTTTTAAAATTACTGGGGACAAAGCCAGGGCTGTGTGCATTCTTGATAATCACTTATCAAATAAGGGTCATCCAAGTAACCTCTAAATTCTTACAGGAAAAGCAAAGTGTAATGAAGGGAACTACATAATTATATAATTTGTGGCATGTTTGGATATATAATTCTCAATTGAGGAAAATAGTTTTTCTAATTCATAATGTGTTTTATTCACATTTTAATATTTACATGCATTAGAATTACATGTAGTAGAAACAGATGCAAGTTGCTATGCATCTTAATAAAACTAAGTGGAAAGAATTCAGGATATGATCATAATAGAGGATTAGGTCACTCTTTCGTTTCTGAAGTATTAGCAGTTTGTTACAGTCTAAAAGAACAAAGACTCTTTCCTTTCCTGGATCCGTTTCCTCAGAGCCATAATGTTATTTCAACAGAAAAGGAACTTCAGCCACAGTTCAAATTAATTCCTTCTGAAAATACAGTGCAGCTAATTAGAACCCTGAGATCTGAGAGCATAAGGGAATCTTGGAGACTGTCAAGCCCTATCTGCTCATTCATGCTTAAGGATGAGGTCATACTAATTCAAAACCACAGAATATCTAGGTAATAAAATACATATTAACAGTAAAACTGCACTGACATCTTCTGTTATTTGTAGTTGAGCACATGTGAGAGGAAATGTAATAACATCTTTAGAATATCTTTTTTTCTTATAATAAATTCTGGGGAGTTTAAAGTATTATGAACTGCATTTATAATCTTTTCAAAATTTAGTTCACTAGTATAGCAGAAAAACTAATTACAATACACATGTCAATTAGCAGCAAACATCCTCTACAGCGGAAATCGCTCATAAAAAGGAATGGTCAAGTTGAACACCTGGGGTCCCTTCATGTTATCAGAATGGACTAGGTGGACTGGAAAATCACTTACTGACAAACAGGGCTCTGATAATTTACCTTGAGTTGAAAGTACATTTACAATTAAAATACAAACATTTGCTGCAAAAATAAATATTCAATATTAAAACTTGATAATTTGAGCAAATATTGAACCTTCTTTGCTGAAATAAAAAGTAAAATATTGGGGGACAAATTATGATACTTTTGTTATAAATGTGCCATTGATGCCTTAATCTGCCACTAAGTTGTTCTGACAGCTCCAGGGAGTCACGTGTCAAACTTGGTTCTTTAGCAATGTGCAAAGTTGTAGCAGAGTAGTTACAGCATTTCCCTTTTCAGACAGAAAAGAAATGTGATTTTCCCATGTATGTTTTATTCACCCAGGCATATCCACCAGTTACAGTTCCCAATTCAAGCACTGAGTGCTACCATGACTCAATAGGTATACATGAATCTTTATATTTAAATAATTAAGATTTTTTATGGGGCAATACAAAAAAAAAACCTTTAAGTGTTTTAACCAATGGAAGTAGCTCATTGTGAGTTCAATAGCAGGGGTATCTAATGGAAAAAAGAATTACCATATGGGTGGTGGGTACCAAACCTGAGGCTTCTATAAGAGTTGTACATGTATGTAACCTTTTTTCAGACCCTTAATCATATTTCTAATTGAATTGAATTTACTTCTACAAATCTGGCCGTAATATAATATAGATATGCCATAAGAAAAGAAGATCATGTTACAAAATCCATGACTATATATTCCTTGACACAAAATTATTCATTCATGTATGCTGTTAGATTTACTCTAAAGAATCTAGAAATATGGACAACTTCATATATTATATAAAAAGCTCTAAGAATTACATGTAAGAGTTTGTATATAAGCATATTATATGACCAAGGAAAAATTTTCAATGTTGTCACATACACTTGTTTTACGTATATACAATTTCTGTAAAAACATTATTAATATATATATACACTCCAATAATATATATACATGCCTATGGAAAAATATATTTAAGCCTCAAACTACAAGAGTTTTCCTGTGTAAACAACATATATTATAGCATCATTTATTGGAGACAAAACTTTGCTATATTAGTAATATTTTATACTGAAACTGAAGGAACTTTCTGAAATTGCTTATGAATTCATCGGTCAGTAATTTTACATTAGAAATTATGAAAGTTAAATAATTTTACTTCTATAATTCTTAATTTAAGACTATTTTATGATATATTTTAAATAAATTGGTGTTTAGAACTTCTATGTAGAACTCTTATTTTCCTTTTAGCATTAAGCCAATCATAAGAAAAGACAGCAATTTCAATTTCGCACTCCTGTTATTCAGGGTTCTATATTAAGAAACTATTCTAAATACTGCATGAAAAGTACTGCAACATATATTTAAGGGGAAAAAGCAACAGGCATTTACCCAATGTATTAAGTGTGCTGTGTGTCAAGTAATTGAACTTACCTGTATGCTGAATTCTCATGAGTACCAGATTCTCTGAGTTGACTTTGCATTACATCATTTCTCATCTACTGTTCATGCATAAACCATGCACTTGTGAGTTTATCTATAAATACTCATTAGTATAAATCTTCAGATAATAGAGCAAATCTAAATTTGAGTGATAAAAATTTAGATACAAACAATGGAAATCTCTTCATCAAAATTTTTCCTTTTTCTTTGAGACAGTGTTTCTTTGTGTAACAGTTCTGGCTATTATGGAACTTGCTTTGTAGACCAGGCTGGTCCTGAAATTACTGAGATTCTCCTATTGCCTCCCAAGTGTGTGAGTCATCATGGTCTAGCATTTTTTTCAATTTTTATGAAGTTTATATTTAGTTACCTAGTATTTAGTGCCTGTCAGTTTGACTTGTGTTATTCATATGATATATGATGCTTATAAACTTCATAATGGTTTGTGTTCAATGAATATTGTGATTTTATATAGTAATTGTGTATCATAATAAGTAGTAAATTATTATTATTTTATGTATTCATTGTTGTCTAAGTGTATTTAGTTATATTACTCAATAAATTTCAGAGTGATACATTTCTCTTTTAATCATTCTTATGCCATTAATTAATCTACTAAAAACTCAGTAAGATATTTATTTTGGAGTTGAGTACTCATAGTTATTGTATTTATATATCTTTCACATAATGTTTAAAATTATTGTATGATTCTTACATGTAAAAAAATTGTGATAGTATATGTGTGTATTCCTGGATGTTGGTAGGGATTTTCTATCTCTTTTTTTTTTCTTTAGGTCTGCTTGATAGATGCTAGAGTCATTTGGGAAGGCAATTTCAATTGAGAAAATGTCTCTATTGAACTATCTATAGGTGGGGAATTTCTTTATTAATGATTGTTGTTATTGGAGTAGCCAGCCACTGTGCATTGCAGCACCACCGGACAGGTGGCCCTGTGTTGTATGAGATAAAACCTGAGCAAGCCATGCAGAGCTAGCTAATAAGCAGCAATCTTCCATAAACTGTTTGAGTTCCTACTTTCAGGCTTCTGAGTATCTGTCTTCACTTTCCTACATGTTTGACTGTGATTTGCATGAGTAAGACAAATAAATAATTTCCACACAAACAATGTTTAGCCATGGTGTTTTATCACAGCAGTAGACACTAAGACTGTAATTAGTACTGGTTTTGTGAGCTATTGTTGTGACAGACTTGACCATCTTTGGAAGTAGGTTGTGCTAAAAAGCTACTGATTATTCAGAGATTAATGAGTTATTTTGGGAACATAGGAAATGTTGCTGAGACAGTGCAAATAGTCAGGACCTGGCTTGAAAATATTCAAAAAAACATTTGAGTCTTTGAAAATTTTTTCTTAGAGATACTTGATATTTTGAATTAAGAATCTTTGATTCTGGTCAGCTGGAGCTGAAGTATAGGCTATAATTAACAATACCAGAACCAGTAAATTAAAATCATTGCTTTTCTAGAAGAACTGATAATAGTTGTCTGGGATTGAAAAATCATCTAGTATTAGGAAGAGACAGCATCTTTGAGTCAAAGCCTTCTTCAAATGTTTCTCAGGGTCATACAAAAGATGCGGTTATAAAGAAGAGTCCTTGGTCTAAATCTTGTGCTGGCTGGCAAACTTGTTAAGGTATTTCCCAGGTGGTCCTGATTTTAAAGGTCTGTGGGTCCTGAAGAACATAGGAGGCTCTGAATAATTAGAGGCCAGAAAAGTCCATTGGTTAAGAACCAGCCCCAGGAATGAAGGAGTCATGGAGACAAGTGAGTTTTAACAAGCTGAGGCTAGTATCAATGTCTCTGAAGAAAATCCAGGGGAAGATATTAATAATGTTTCAGTGAAGACCCCCCAACACACAGTTTTAGAGATGTAAGATTGTGGGACGGGAGCAGTTGTGGGAAAGATCCTTCATGAGCCAATGAAATTAGCTACATGTGCCATAAATGAACGAGATGGACTTGCATGCATCTTTTGGAACCCAGAACTGTGAGTGAATCCCAGATGCTGCTCACTGAGATTTTAATAGCATTAGACTTTGCTTCTGCTGGAATTTGACTATGACTGTGTGCTGATTTATCCTTCTTGGAGGAAAAAGTATGTAAATTAATTTTATGTTTGTAGACAACCACAGTTGATAGACTTAGAACATTTGAAGAGTATTTGTATGTTTTATAGTATTTAATATTGTTTAATATTTTTGCCACAATATAACCTTATTTTTCTATCATACTACTACTCCCAGATGACCCTCACCTCCTTTCTTTCACAACTACCTGATCTTTCTCTTCTCAAAACATAAAACAAATGACAAAAACAAATCAATAACAATAAAAGAAACATTAAAACAAAAACATGCCAAACAAAACAAATAAATTAAAAATGTACACATGCATATATAACATGGAGTCTATATTCTTTTTGGCCAAGTACTCCCAATATTTTGAATATTTTAAGGAGACTCAACATTTAAAGTGTCTGAAAAGTTAAAGGCTGAGAAGTTTTAACAGTTAGAATAATTTATATTGTGATGTTGTTTTCAATATAATATATTTTATTTATTTTGGTCACCTTGATGTAAGTTAAGATCATTTCATAATATGGAACTTCAGTTGTGGAAATGGCTAAGACTGTAGGCATGTTTCTAGTTAATTTTTGATGTAGGATACCTTGGCCTATTGGAAGTGGTAACACCCCTAGACTAGTGGTCATGGAATTTATAAGAGAAAGTCCTGTCAAGCAAGTCAGTAAGCAGACATCCTCCATTGCTTCTGCCTCCAGGCTTCTGTCTTGATTTCCTATTCTTACTTCATTTAATGATGGACTATGTGACCTTGGAGTTGTAAGATAAATAAACTCTTTCTTCCCTTAAATTGCTGTTATCTGTGTTTTATCGCAGCTATGTGGAAGTAATAAGACTTATAGGCTTTTCTTTAACTGTTTCTACTAGTCTAATGAATGAAATTTTTCTTGAGAAGGTATATTTCTGCACTTTTTAGACAGTATTTAAAAAAGTACTTTAGCTTCTTAAAGTGTTAAATGCAAATTATTAATTATTTTTTTGATGTTAGAGTGACTGTACATTCTTAGGATAAGTATAGTAGTCATTATTTAATGTTGAAATTTAAGAGGAATTATGGCCTATAGATTTTACCTTTGAAAACATGTATGAATAGACAGCAGTGTTACATTTCTCCTAAAAATCGTAATGGTTTTGTTATTATCAAATATTTGGGAATAATTTGCAGAGACACAAGTGTAGTTCAAAATACATGATGTATTTTTATTACTAATTTGTGTCCATTATATAAATTACTGTAATTATTTAGTGTTTATTCTTAATTATTTATTTTTTGAAGTGGCATGGCTCAATATGTAAAGATGCTTGCTCAGAAGTTTAGAGACAAAAGTCAATGACAAAATCCATGTAAATATGGAAGAAGATACTTGAATCCACAGATTGTTTATCTGCCCTCTATAGATATGCTATGATATAAACCCATTACCCATGCATTTTGCATGTGCACAGTTATATAAAAGAGCAAGCATATAAGTAAATCATGTTAAATATTAAAATATATATTTTTTAATTTTTTCCATACTTTTATTTAAAAGGTTTACTTTTCAGTCTATGCCCCCTCCCTCCCCTTCTCCCATTTCCCAATCCCCTTGCAATTTCCCATTCACTCTTCAGAGGAGATAAAGCCTTCCTTGAAGAGTAACAAGGTCTGGAATACCAACTTGAGGCAGGAACAAGTCCCTCCTCCTTGTATCTAGGCTGATCAGGTATCCCACCACATAGAATGTGCTCCAAAAAGCCAGTTTATGCACCTGGGATAGGTCCTGGTGTGACTGCCGGGGACCCCCAATGGTTCAAGCCATATAACTGTCACCCACATTATGAGCGTCCCACGCAGGTTCCACAACTGTCAGTCTATAGTCTGTCAGCTCTTACTAGATTGGGTCAGCTGGATTTGTGGTTTTCCCCATCATACGTCTGACCTCCTTGTTCATATGATTCCTTCTCCCTCTCTTCAACTGAACTCCAGGAGCACAGTCTATTGCTTGGCTGTGGGTCACTTCATCTGCTTCCATCACTTACTGGATGGAGGTTCTATGATGATAATTAGAGCAGTCACTAATCTGATTAAAGGGGAAGGCCTTTTTGGACACCCTCTTCACTATTGCTAAGTGTCTTAGCTGGATTCATCCTTGTGGATTCCTGAGAATTTCTCTAACAGCAAGTTTCTCCCTAATCCCATAATGGTTCCCTCTATCATTGTTTTTCCCCTCCATCCTTTCCCTATCTAGGTTTTCTTGATCCCTCATGCTCCCATCCCCATGTTGTCCTTTCTACCAACCTTCAAAATTTACCCAGGAGATGGTAAGCCTTTTCCGTCCTGGGACCTCCATGTGTGCCCCTCTTAGGGTCTCCCTTTTTACCTAGTCTGTCTAGGAACTTAGGTTGTAGCCTGCTTATCCTTTGCTTTACATCCAATATCTACTTATGAATGAATAAATGTATCAAGATTATTAAAAACCCAGAGACAGATATATAGTGATTGAGTAGTATAGAGATATGATAGTGATAGAGTGTAGAGATTAGTGATAGTGTAGAGATGAAAATGCAGCGATATTTTATTTGTATTTTAATAAATACAGCTTGCCTGAAGATCAGAGAGTAAAACAGCTGCCCTAGTCAGCCTTACAGACCACGCAGTGGTGACACACACATTTAATCCTAGCAACCACACTAATTTGCCATAGAAACTGGGTGGTAGTGGTGTACACCTTTAATCCCAGCATTAGAGAGATTTATAAAACTGGAGGAGACAGCTCTCAGGCTCAGTCTCAAATCAGGCTGAAAATTCCTGGAGGCAGGATTGCTATTTCAGACTGAGTTAGGGGTAAGAGCCAGTTGATAGCGGTTTTGCTTTTCTGACCTTCACATTGAACCTCAATATTTGTCACTGGGTTTTGAATAATGGTGCTACAAATGGCACCCAAACATTTGGCAAGATTTTCCACATAAAACCTGAGAAAACTTAAAAAAGAAAAAAGGTTTTTCTACGGACCAGTGTTGGGAGCTACGAATCCCCAGATCCTTAATTTCTTGTAAACAACTTGTTTTCCCCTGATCTGAGTGCCTACAGCTGCTCTGAACATGAGATCCTCAGGAGTTCCTCATGACATGGGAATGGTTTCTGGTGCGTTTGGCTGAGGCATAGCTATCCCCAAATAAGTTGCCCCTGGACACAATAAAGGGGGCATTCTGGCTTCAAGGATGACCTGTGTCACTGTCTGTCTCTGTCAGTCTTTGTGTATTTCAATCTCCAGCACCTTGCCAGGCTCACAAACTCTATGGTGGCATATAGAGCGCAGACGGGTGTGGCCTGCCACAGACAATAGCAATTTCTTAATAACCTTGTCTTTTCTCCGGTAGTCTCTGTTTGCTGGCAGCCTGGCTCCTCTAAGAGGGGATTCTTAATTCAGGCATAGCAGCAAAAACCTTATAGCTCTTTTCAGAAGCTCTGCAGCCAAACACTTAAGTGGTGTTTATGAGAAAATGGTATAAGGCTTCTTTGTGGCAGCATTGACCTAGAAACTACAGAGAGTTGTGACAATAAATGTGGCTCCCAACAATACCTCTGCCATGAAGCTAGATTCTCAAAAAGCTAGAGAATGGGGTGGAGCCATCCACAAAAATGCAGCTTTAATCTTAGCCTAGCTATATTGTTTAGCAGATTAAAAACTCCTGGTCAGAAAATGGCTAGACATACATGATACACAATAAAGACAGATTCAGATTAACAAAAGAAAACAAAATTAAAAAAAAAAAAAACCTCTGCATGATTTAAAGTGTGTTTAAAAATAAACATAGTCGGCAGGGGGGAGGGGGGAAGGATAGAGAAAATCCTTAAGAAAAGAAATACAGGAGAATAGCCAAGTGTGGTGGAACACTTGGCAGGCAGAGACAGGCTGATATCTTTGAGTTCAAGGCCAGGCTGGTCTACAGAGTGAGTTCCATGACAGCCAAAGATACACAGTTAAGCCTGTCTCAAAAAGCCTAAAGTTAAAAATAAAAATAAAAGAAATAGAGTAAAAAAAATGTAAAGATAGAAAATACACAGAGTCTGAATAATGTATATTATTGTGTTGTTTCTGAATTGTTTGACTGCTGAGGAAGGACAAACAGCTACTAAAAGATATTTGATTATAAATGCTGCTGGATTAATCCAACCTATATATTTTGATAATGCCTTGACTACAAAATTTAAGTCAAAAGGTAAGTTACTTTAGAGAAGAGGTTTTGCTTTTGTTTCCACAGAAAATGAGAGGCTGTGGGTTCATTCTGGGTTAAGAAAAGTAAGACTGGATCAAGAAAGACCCCCCCCCTATAAAATTTCCAATGAGAATGTATGACCCAGAATATCCAATGTTTCAGAGTACCTCTGTTGCATTTTCCTATGAGTTCTACAAGCAGAACAGCACCAAAAACTGCTGGTTAAGATGATGTAGACTCATAGAATACTCCAGTCAGAACTTGGCCATAATCCTAAATTTTCTTTGGGTCCCCATAAGATTATCAGTTCCCCCAATCATCAGGAAGTAGCCTAGAAACTATGCCCACATTTCCAAAAACAAATAGATTATGAATGTTTGTCTTTGTTTAGAGTGTGGGTTACAAGCTGTGGATAATGGTCAGGAAAGAAAGCTAAAAAAGGAGTTTAGATTCAGAGTTCTTGTTTTGAAAAGAAAAAAGGAGAAATGCAGTGGGAGAATGTTCTTGTACACTGCAAATATTTAGCACTCATATTGGTTTAATAAAATGCTGATTGACAGTAGCAAGGCAAGAAGTATAGACAGGGCAACCAGACTAGAAGATTTCTGGGAAGAAGAAAGGCAGAGACAGAATCACCCACCAGCTGCAGAAGAACCAAGATGAGAATGCTGCACTGAAAAAAGGTACCAAGTCACGTGGTAAACATAGACGAGAATTATGGGTTAATTTAAGTTGGAAGATCTAGTAAATAATAACCTGTTTTGGTTTTTTTTTCATGTGAAGTTGAGTATTTTTCTTACAAGGTATGTGAAAAATGTGATTGAATTTTCATAGGAACGCGTTGAATCTGATGATTGCTTTTGGTAAAATTTCCATTTTTACCATGTCAATCCTGCCTCTCTAAAAGCATAGAATACCTTTCTATTTTCTGACTTCTTCTTCAATTGCTTTCTTTAAAGACTTAAAGTTCTTGTCATATAGGTTTTTCACATGTTTGATTAGAGCTACTTCAGGATACTTTATGTTATTCATGGCTATTGTAGTGTGATTTTCTCTGAATTCTTTCTCAGCCCACTTATTACTATATAGGAGGGCTACTGATGTTTGGGTATCAGAATAACTGTAACCTTGCAAAAAGAGTTTGGCATTACTTTTTTTTCTGTTTCTTTTCTCTTTTTTGGAAAAATTTGAGGCGTATTGGCAAAAGCTCTTCTTTGAGATTCTGGTAGAATTCTGCAATGAAACAATCCATCCCGGGTTTTTTGTTTTGTTTTGTTTTGGGAGGGGATTCGATGACAACTTGAGGGGTATAGGTCTATTTAAATTATTTATCTGGTCTTTATTTAATTTCACTATATAGGACACATCCCGAAAACAGTCCATTTCTTTTAAATTATCCAATTTTGTGGAAAACACCTTTTTGAAGTATGACTTAATCCTCAGTGTCTCTTGCTTTGTCCCCCTTTTTACTTCTGATTTTGTTAATTAGGATATTCTCACCTGTCTTTTGGTTAATTTAGATAATATTTTGTCTATCTTGCTGATTTTCTCAAAGAACCAAATCTTTGCTTCATTGATTCTTGGTGGTCTCTTTTTTTTCAATTTTATTGATTTCAGCCCTCAATTTGATTATTTCTTTTCATCTACTCCTCCTGGTTGAGCTTGCTTCTTTTTGTTCTAGATCTTTCAGGTGTGCTCATAAGTCACTAGTGTGAGATGTCTCCAGGTTTTTTATGTAGGCACTTAGTTCTATGAATTTTCCTCTTAACATTGCTTTTATACTTTCGTTTTTTTATACTAAGTTTGGGTATGTTGTGTCTTTATTTTCAGTGAATTCTAAGAAGTCTTCAATTTTTTTCTTTCTTTGTTCCTTGACCCAGTGATAATTCTGTTCAGCATGTTCAAATAGCATGTGTTTGAAGTTTTTCTGCAATCAGTGTTGTTTAATTCTAAATTTAAGCCATGGTTATCTGATAAGATAAGGAAGGTTATTCCAATTTTTGTAAGTGTTGAGGTGTGCTATGTTACTGAGTATGTGGTCAGTTTTAGAGAAGGTTCTATGAGGTGCCAAGAAGAAGGTATATTCCTTTATGTATGAATTTTCTATAGAAGCCTGTTGAGTCAACTTGAATCATGACATCTGTTATTTCCCTTTATTCTCTTTCAATGTATCCATGCAGCAATACCTATTTAGAATTAAATTTATGTGTTTGTTACCAGAACAACACAAAGTTAGTAAACATATAAGAAGAGCACTACCCTATACTTTATATATTAAGTTTGAACAACAATGAAATAATTTTAATTTTTAGGGATTTCTTTCTCTATATCTAATACATAGATAAATAATTTGCCATTATTTTTATCAATAAGATTCTTCTGTTGTTTTATTATATTTGGAGAGCTTGCATAAGTAAATTTGTTTATATACTGTGATATGATACCATGATATTTACTTCAAAAATAGCTGCACAGTCAAGTGTTATTAGAGGAGACTCACATGTACCTTTTGGCCTCTTTCACTCTGCAACAAAATCACTGATACATTATCTTTCTAGTCATCCCAGGGAGACTATTTACAAATGACATAGGCCAAAGTTTATAAGATGAATAATAAGGACATCTTTTCAACTTATTTTCACAAAGTACTAAGTAAATAATTGGTCCACACACTGAAAATCTTACCTACCTAAGGAAAGAGGAGAGCATCATGCAAACTATACCCTTTGACCTGGCTGTGACTACTAACATATTTTGACAGTCTCTGAACCACTTAACCCACTGATATAACCAGATGAGATATTTCATGATCTATAACTTTTAAAAAGAAAATAGAGACTTTGAAAAAGCCCATGGCCAAGATGCCTGGTAGAGATTTACATAACTCACCCAAATGAAGTTTGTTGATTTTGACATATGAGACGTTTTACATTACATTTCATATACTTTGGCAGTTATACACAGCGGGTATTTAAATTTCTTTAAAATGTCAACAAGGGCTTTGAGTTATCTACGTGTTTTACCTCTCAAAGATTCAGACTTTTAAAAATTTGAAGTCATGTTACTAACTAAAATAAATATTCACTGTGACTATCTACATGGTTACCTCTCAGAAATCTTTAAGAATTTAGTCATGTTACTAACTAAAATAAATAATATAAATTACTATACATTTGTTTTACAAATATTATAATCATATCACAAAATTTGAGTCACAGAAAATATATTGTCTATGAGTATAAGATAGTTTGATTTTGTGGAATTTGGTTTTATTTTGAAAACTTTTAATTTACACATATTTATTATTATGGACATTAATAGTACTACTACAATTAGATGTTTGTAATTTTAATTCAATAAATATTATTTTGAATTTAGTTTTGTGTCTTTTCTACTATGATATTATTATTAAGTATCCAAGTGAGAGGCTTTGAAATTCATCAGGTATACTCAAATTTAAAGACACACCTAAAATAGGCCCATTGAGGTCAAAGAAATGTCTACTTTATAAATAAATCTAGCCAGAAGAGATGGGGCATGCTTGTGTTAAATATCTCAACAATATGACTGTCTAAACATGACCTACAATAATAATATCAATTGAAATGCTAACATTGAAGGTAGGGTATCAATTCCTATCCATAGAAAAAAAAGAACAGACAACTAATAACTACTTAGAGAAGGAGAATCAACCTGTCCCCAAATTGGTTATGTAGTATAACATGACCAGTATTGTCTCTCCGGAGGAAGCCCACCCGCCGCTTAAGTAGCCTCTGGGTAGCCAACCTCAGCGCGCCACTTGGGCATTACAGATAAGTCCAGGTACGCGGAAGCAAGCCAGATCCTTGGCCTTAGCCAAATATGGAGTTGTTTATCACAGAGAGCACTCCGAGAAGTGGGAGGGCAGAAGCCCCGCCTTCTTTAAGGCATGGCTGCACGCAGCTCTCTACACAGTATATATATATACCAGTGTGTGTGTGTGTGTGTGTGTGTGTGTGTGTGTGTGTGTGTGTGTGTGTGTGTGATAATAAAATTAAAAGTATCTATCAATTGAAAGGGAGTCAGTGGTAATTGTGTGTTTTGGGTGAGGAGACAAAAAGACAGGGAAAGAGTGATACTATTATATTTTATTATATTTTAATTTTTAAGTTAAGTATGATTGGAGTTACTGAAACTGTGAGATAGTAGGACAGTTATTTGCTATGAGCAAGTGCTTGAGCTGGAACCTCACCATCTTTAGAAGAATTTTACACATAACCCTACTGTGTTTATTTCCAACTTAGTATTAATCTACTTCATAGGGAAATTACGAATGTTCATACAAATACAAAGGACCCTTCTTTCCCATCCAAGAACTGGTAAAGGCCATTTCTAATGAAGTGGTGCATGACTATAATTCACTGTGTATCAGAATATAAATTTGTAAAATAATCTGATATTTTTCTAGTATGAGTTATCACAATGTTTATGGATAATGTGAACTTACTATTGCAAAAAAAATTTCCAGTGCTTAAAATGTGTATTTTTATTAATTATCTCAAAAACTAAATGCTAAAGAGAGCACCTATTCCATAAAGATTCAGGCATTCAAAATTGAACACATAATACCATAGATGCTGGTGTGGTTTTAGATCATTGGTATTCTAGCAACCTCATCTTTAGTTGTAGGGCAGGTAACAAGTATTTCTCATTTTTTATGTATATATTTTGAACATGTGTGATGCTGTGCTAAAACTGGGCCTGGACAATTTTTTTGATGTAGCAGCATGAATTTTGTCATCTATAAAGTTCACTCTTGAGAAATAATAAAATTACCAAAATGAACACAGAAAACTCAGGCCATTTTAAATAATGTTGTGATTATTTTATTTGGTATCAGTGTATTATTAGCTGTCCTGTACTGCTTCTCATCCCAAGCGTCAGACACATCTAGCAGCGCGCGCGCGCACGCACACACACACACACACACACACACACACACACACACACACACTGTCAGATTATTCCAGTCTACAGGTAGTAGAGAAATCATTAAGCAGAAATTAAATTATTTCTGTATAGCTGACATTATCTGTAGAAAGAAAATTCTAGTGGATCCTCTGAAATGTACAATGAAAAGAGGAGGCATTTTGATACAAAAAATACAACCTATAAAACTGTAGTTTTTATATAACAGTAAACTTTAGGAAAAGGTAACCAGGAGAAGAGCCTCATGCATAATATACACAAATAATAAAATAGAAATATAATTAGTCAAACAGAAGAAATATTTTTACATGCAAAAATAATACAATACTTTGGGAATATGTAAAATATTAATAAATATATTGATGCCCACATTCATAGCCCAGAAAATTAATATTGATAAAATATTAAAATATACAATTGACATGAATATTCAATATAATATCTGTGGAAGAGTAAAAGATAATTTATCTTATAAAGTTATCCTATACTAATATTTTAAAGAGGTTATTATTGGTGTTAAATACTAGGAGTATTAATAAGAAAAATGAAAACTACTAGAATTATAACAAACCGGTCTTGAAAAAGCTGTAAATTTGCAATGACCAAAACAACATGTGACTGGTGTAAACACACATACACACACACATATATATATATATATACAGAAAGAGAGAGACCAAGGGAACATAATAGAGATTGTCAAAACAAATATGAAACTTACGTTCTATTGATTGTCTAGAGTTTCCAAGAAAATGATATGAGGTTGGGAGAATATGTTATATAAATAATACTGAGGAAGATGTTGTATGCATGTGTATATATGAGAAGTAGTACTTAAATTATAAATAAAAATGAGCAGAAAGGGAACAAAATTCTTATGTAGAATATTTGAAACTAAAATTACTGGAAAAAAACATGGGAACTTGTATGACATTTTGCTCTATTTCAAATAATTTTAATCCCAAAACATAGGAAACAAAGGCAAAACATGTAAGTGATGTTTCAATAATTATTCTAGTCTAAGGAACCTAAGTCTTGCGTTAGAAATGGCTTGGCTAACACATGAGAGGAAAGTAACTATCACTATCTAGTTTCAACCTCATTGAAGACCTGAGAAGAAACATAGTATTACATGAGTATGCTGGAAGAGCAATCAAGCATCTTCCAAAATGTGTAGTGAATGACAGAGACAACTGGCTGCCTGGATAATCACCTAATATCTATCTCATTTGCAACATTGGAGCAAATAAATTTGGCTAATGCCTAGAATAACTGACAGACCATTTTAGAGGCAGGAAAATTTTTCAAAAACATCTCATTCTGTCTTGACAATGTCTGGCAGTCTTTTCTCTGGTATCCTGCTTGTCCAATCTGCACATTGTGCGTTTTTTCAGTTATGGGCATTTCCTTGCCCAAAACCAGTTTGTCCAAGAAGAAAACAAGCTCCAAATGGAGTGTTTTCAGTGTTCTTCATTCTCTAGGCACTGTGATGGCTAATTTTTCTCTGTCCTTTTCTTGTAAATGTACAGTGAAGAAGCAATCTTTTAAATCAAAACAGATCAGTGATGCCAAGAGCAATCGTGTCTCATGACAATAGAACCCTAAGATTTTTAATTGTCATATCCCAAAATCGTTTGAAGTGGATGCAGATTACCTATCTATGCAAAATAATATATCTAAAAATCCTGATTATTCTAACTATAAGTATGATAAAAATAATTGACTATTGACCTATAATATTTGATACCTGTATAACTTAAAGACTAAGATTTCATATTAGATTTTTAAACAACTTTTAAACAACTGTGCAGCAAATGAGGCCAGTCGTCTTAAAATGTAAACAACATATGAGTATCTTAATTAGAGGTAGAAATGTATAATGAAATATGATAAATATCCTAAAATTGAATCAATATACAAAATGACTTAAACAGACATAGAAACATGCATGCATAAAATATGACAAAATAACTTTGCATAAATGTACAGATATTATAAACAGAGAGGATATATATATTCAATATAACAAATATAATTTGAATTTGTATCAATATACAAGAATCTATACCAATGTAAATCGTCTGTAAATAATAGCTCACAAGTAGTCACTCTATTACTCATTATTATTATTAGGGTGTATAAGCTCACACTAATCTACCTATTATTACATTCAATTTCCTTTATTTTCCACTCAGTGCCCATCCCTATACCAGTTATAATCCACTCCTAATTTATTTCTCTAATGGTGAGAACAAACTTTGTTGGGAGAAAGGCCATCATCTTCTAAAATTACTTCCAGCTGTCATGGAGGCAATGTTCTTTCTATGGGATCCTATGAAACTAAAAGGATTGTCAAGTTTCAAGATTACTGTCTGCTATAATTACAAATAGTCTCTGAGTAGTTCATAGGGTTTGCTGCGGGAGCTCTTTCCACTCCTTCAGCCAATAGCCTTTAAGATTCCAGCCCGCTGGAGCGTGGTCTTTTTCATTTTAAAAAGCGGCGGCAGCTCTCCCTCGTGCTCTCTTGCTTCTGGTTCCCGTTCAGACTGCTAAACTCTCTGTTTCCCGTTTGCAATGAGAGGACTGTGTTGTAGGACAGTATTCTGTAAGTTTTTTCCCCCTCCAATGAATAACCTCTTTTAATCCAAACTGGTGTGGGATTGTTTTGCAGCTTTAGGGTTTTTCTGAAGTTCATATATTTGTGTGTGTGTATGTGTGTGTGTGTGTGTTTGTGTGTGTGTACAGAAAATAAAATTTTACTCTGCAGATGACCTATCCTCATAAGTCATATTTTTCTGTGTTTGGTGAAACTTTCTGGATGGTTATCTTTTCCTCTTTAGGCATCCTAATGTCCAGGGTCTCTTGACTAATTGAGGGTGATTACTTTCCTGCAAAGACAAGAAATGAATGCTGCCCCAACCATTATGAGGTTTTCTTAACACTGGTATGATTGTCACCTCTGTGGATGAGCTCTCATTTCTCATTCTTAATTGGCTTCTCCTTTTCAAATTGAATGTTTATTAATTTTGATGGTGTCCATAGTTTTTCTTCTCCTGTGGAAACAAGAGCGAAACCCATTCCCCAATAAAACACATCTCCTGATTTCCATTCTGAGGTCAAAACATCCTTGAAATACACTGGGTGACTTAATTCAGAAGGTTTTTTATTTCTATTATCCAATGTCTCTCTGCTGTCCCTGTTTTTTTCTCATTATCATTAAGAAAATTCAAGGTTAATAAAACATTGTGCATTCTATTTCTGGGGTATTTGCCAACCCTGTCTGTTTGTTTAACATATCCTTTATAGTTTAATTTGATGTTTGTATGACTACCTGACCTGTAGGATAGTTTGATATACCTATAATATACTTTATATTATAATAAGCAAAAAATATTTCATTTTCTTAAAGATATATGCTGGACTATTATCAGTCTTTATTTGTGCAGGTATACCCATTATGACCATAACTTCTAATAATGTGTTATTACTGAATCAGTCTTTTCTGAGCTTAAGGCACTTGCCCATTGAAAACCTGAATAAGTGTCAATTGTGTTGTGTACATATTTTAAATTTCCAAATTCTGTAAAGTGGAACACATTCATCTTAAATATTTTATTCCTTTGAATACTCTTTAGGTTACTCCCTGCAGGTAGCAGTGTTTGGTTATAGAAAGAGCAGGTATAGAAATCTCTTTGTGATCTTCTTAGCTTGTTGCCATATGATAGAAAACTCTTTCTTTAAACCTTGCTATTGACATGATCTTTTTTATGAAATTCTGAGTCCTTCAACAAATTTGCAATTAATAATCAATCAATTTCTGCATTACCTTGTGCTAGAGGACCTGGCAGACCATATGAGATTGGATGTGTGTTATGTATATAGGACAAGGCCTATTCCTGATTATATCTTGAGCCTTTATGAATAATGAAATCACTTCTGTATCATCTGGTATAAATTCAGCTGTTTCAATATTCAAAAATACTCTTTCTGAATATTGTGAATCAGTAACTTGAAGTTTTGGGACTGTAGGAATGTTAATCTGGGTATTCCATTGCTGCAGCAGGTCATAACCCTCTAAATTCACTGTGATATTAGTCACATATGGCCTCAGCCTTCCTTTCTCTCCTTCTGGCCCTATGCATCAACTCATCTTGTGCTTTGTTTCACTTGAGAAAGTGTTCCAATTCCTTGGAATTGAACATCTGCCTCTTGAAGAAGCTAATTTGGATCCAAGATTCTGGAGTAACGATAGTCACATCTGCACCTGTGTCCATTAATTCCTCAATTACAATGTTATTTATATGAACTCTTAGCTTTAAGCCTTTGATGATTTATAGAAGTCTGCCAAAATATACATTTTCTATTTCTTATTAGAGATTTTGATTTATCCTTCATGGTTGTTCCATCATCCAGAACAGTATGTTTTTTTTTTTTATAGTGGACCCTGAATTTTTAAATTTTTGTGGTGAGACATATTCTCCACAGTGACTGTGAATGACTGGAACTCATTTGATGTGGGGCCTACAAGAGCCCCCCACTAAGGAGTTTCCTGATGGTATTGGGTTGCCTTGTCTGTCTCTTGTCGACGCACATTTGTTGGTTCAATATCAGCATTTGCCATATCTTTTACATAGTACAGAAAATTGCCATTCCCAGAGAAGATATATTTCTAGGAATTCCTTGCTTACAATCCCTTCTCAAATGTCCTATTCTACCACAATTAAAACATTTGGCATTTTGCTGTCTCTTCATACCAGTGTAAATTGCTTCTCCTACCCAAGCCTCAGTATTATAGTCAAATGTCTCAAAGTTCATTGTATGCAATACCCATACATCCATTGGTTCTAATCCGACTTTTAAAGGCTCAAATATCTTTTTGTATTCTAAGTTGGCATTTTCAGAAGTCATAGATTCTATAATTACTCATCTAGCTTCTTGGTCTTTTACTCCTATTTATACAGCCTTACTTAATCTTTTTAAAATGTCCCTAAAGGGTTCTTTCTGGCCCTGTTTAACCCTGGTATATGATTCAATTCGTTTTCCTAGATCTTGAATCCTGTCCCAAGCATTTATGGCTGCTGTGTGGCATAGGAACAAGGTGGGTTTATCATATAGAGCCTGATCTTTTTCAATCATGTAATAGCACTCACCAAGAATTTGATCTTGGGAAGCCTCAAATCCTTTTCTTTTTCCCTGTCGTTCTAAATTTTTTTGCCTCTTCTTGCTAATAACACTTCCATAACAGCTGTGTTTCATCTTCAAGGACAACTGAAACCAATTGAAGCCAATAATGTGGGGTTACCCTATTGCTTGAAGCCCACATATCCACCATTTCCTAACAAATGGTGAAGCAAGCTGTAAGATACTATTGCATGCTTAATTACCTTTAGATCACTCATATCTGTAGGTTGTCATTTACATTTTAGAATCCTTTAGGGTTTTTACTACTGGATAGCTTGTCAGAGGGATTACCGGATAAGTAGCTAGAACTCTGGCTAAGTCATCCCTGACTCTGACATGTACTGGTGGGGCTAAATCCTGTTATTGTACCTTTTCTCACTGATCATCAGTTCCAATAATTTCCTCAATCATTTCAAATCTTTTTGCCACTGCTTTATAAAAAGTCTGAATCACCTGTACCATGTATAGTTTTAGTGTTTTCATTGATTCTTTTAGCCTCTGGTCCTTATTCTGTTCATATGATCCCAAGAATTCCAAGGTATAAAATTTGTCCAATAAAGATGTGTCCTCCTTGGACATTATTTGGATGGTGTGCATATTGCCTTCCTGGAGAGATACCCTATCTGTTCACCTATCATAACTTTTTAACAGATTTCAATTCTTGAATTCAGCAGTATGTATTCTTTTAGATAATTTCTCAGCACCATTTGGCATTGATTCATTTTTGTCTGTCAAATCATTGTTACCATTTTTAAAGATATTAATTTTTTCAACTAGCTGTCATTATTAGTCTGTAAAACCTGTATCATTTCTAAAAGTTTCTCATTCTTCACTCTGTTATCAAACCATTTTCATAAGGATATAATATGAAAAACAAAGATAATTCACAAAATCAAATAAATGTATGTATAAGAAAAATCACATATGCTTTGCAGAATTCCATGAGTAGTTCAAGCAAAATATTGTCTGTCATCATAAAACTTTTAAATTTACTAGTTTAATATCCTCCATTAGGACATTTCAGTGAATTGTTGTAAGCATAATAATCCTTATCATCCAGCCAGTGTCACGATTGCAGCTGCATGGCAGAGAGATGTGATTGGCAGAAAGACGTGACCAGAGGAGGCAAATTGTCACACTTTGGTGGTTACCTGTTCAGATACCAACAAATATGCTTTGCTTGACAATTTATGGGCAAATATTAAGGGCAATTAAAGTGATTCTACACATGGAGAGAGGTTTTTGGTGGCCAAAATACTGGTGAACCTAAAGCAGTTGTCAGCAATCAACTATGACACTACAGGGATTGTGCTGTGAAACAGCCAGGGTGGCTGGAGAGGTTGCAGCAGTGTGCTGCAGGCAGGGCAGTCTGGGTGCTGGCCAAAATAGCAATGAAAAATATGAATCAAGTTATCATACATATATACATGCTGATGATTCCTCTCGTTCTTTTTAATTCATCAAATAAATAAGAAAAAGACTAACAAGATGAAATGGTGCATTTTTATTTAATATACATTTTATATGGAACAGAAATTTCATCATGAAATGAGACTTAAAAATGGATAAATCTGAATATCTTTATAGAAGTTTGAAGAAGAGGAGAAAATAAGTTGAAATTATACTAAGACAAAAAAATGCATGTCATGAGGTAGTGTAATAAGTAAATACAAATACTATTGTGTCTAGCCAGGAAATTCTCAGCTAAGCTATTGTATATAAATAACTTTTATTCCAATTGTATCACTGATTTTTTGTGTATACACACACACACATACACACACAGTGACACACACATGTGTTTGAACTTGCATCGTGTCTCCAAGGACTTTTCTCCTATTTTTTAAAATGTATATTAAATATTTTCATTTAACAAAACACTAGAGGCATAGAGCTCAATTTTTTATTGTTTTTATTGATTGATAAATTTTTCTCTGCTCCCTTTCCTTCCTCCCCTCTTCCCTTCTGCTCACACCCATGATCCATCCCCATGCTACCAAATTTACTCAGGAGATCTTGTCTTTTCCTACTTTCAATGTAGATTAGACCCATGTATGTGTTTTTCATGGTCCTCTTTGTTGTGTAGGTTCTCTGGGGTTGTGAATTGTAGGCTGGATTTTCTTTACTTTGTGTCTAAAATTCACTTATGAGTGAGTACATATTATATTTAGCTGTCTGGGTTACCTAATTCAATATGATGACTTTTAGATCTATCCATTTGCCTGCAAATTTCAAGACACCATTTTTTTCCACTGCCCTTGTGGTATGAATGAGGTTCCTTTGCATATTCTCCCAGAAGTGGTATTGCTGGGTCTTGAGGTAGATTATTTCCTAATTTTCTGAGAAATTGCCATAGTGATATCCAAACTGGCTGGACCAGTTTGCACTCCCACAGGCAATGGAGGAGTGTTCCCAATTATGCCACAACCTCTCCAGGGTAAGCTGTCATCAGTGTTTTTGACATTGGTCATTATTACAGGTGTAAGATAGAATCTTAGAGTTGTTTTGATTTGCATTTTTTTCTGATGGCTATGGATGTTGAGCCTTTCCTTAAGTGCCTTTCAGCCATTTTAGATTCATCTTTTTTTATTAACACTCTTTAAAGAATATGCAAGTATAAAGTATGAAACTATTCTGATAATGATTTCATTCTGGGACTGTAAAAAGGTTTTACCTGTTTGTAAGCAATGACTATACACCTTATGCTAGTACCAACAATACATTTACTTTGATGTGTAGAGTGGTAATTGAAATTTTCTGTGGATTTGGTTGTGTCTCTCAAATGTATGTGTGAGTAATTGAATATTTTGTGTATTTCTTCAGTTACTCTCTTGGGATAGATCTTTATTATGTGAACATAATTGATCTTATTATAGTGTGCAAGATTTTTATTTGTGTGAAAAGACAAAGAATGTCTCCTGAATTTCAAAACACGACCTTTTAGTATTTTTCATTTTAACATTTATATTCTTTATTTTTATGGTTCTTATTCAGACAAATTATTCCAAATAGGCTAGGCTGTCCTTGAATTCTAAATACTTCTGATTTAATAACCTGAATTCATGGATTTCTAGAGTGCATTACCCTCCCATACCAGGTTCACTTTTCTTATTATCATTAACAAGAAATGTGTTGAGTAATAAATATCTCTTTTTATGTGCTAATTGAAGTTTAAATAATATACAATCTAAATTTTCTGAATATTTCACCAATGAACTTTTAATGTTCAGTAACATTAATAATGATCTTTTCTGTTGGGAGCAGAATTGACTCAGTGGTTAAGGGCATATACTGTTTCCTCAGAGGAACAAAATTTGGTTCTTGGAAATAAATATCTGGAATGAAGTATTTTTCTACTGTTTGTGTTTTCCCAAAATAAAATAATTTATTATTTTCATATTTTGGAATAGAAAAAAACTTATAGCATCCAGTTGCTGGTATTACATAATCAAGGAAAGTAGTATCTACATAACAGTTTAATATGCAAACATGCACCAGCAGGTGAAGCTGACCATTGTTAAATTGATGTTAAATGCTAGAGATGTAAATTAAAGACACTGATGACTGTTGCTGTTATGGTTCAAAATCCTCTGATATTTACTATGTGTCAACAGTGTTGTACCATTTTCATTTTGATTGTGCATAAGTAACAAAATATACTCTACAAATATGAATTATATGTATTTATACTTATGTAGGTGTTCATGACTTTTGCCATGTGAGAAAAGCACCAAGTAGCACTTGCATTCAGGTATTGGACCACCAGAATGCAAGGCACTGATGGGTGAGACTTGTATAGGTAAAAACCAAGGGCTTCAGGCTCTAGAATGTCTCTTGCCACTGTGTGTGCCTTAACATGTTTGCCACTGCCAATTTTCACTTGTATATCTTGGTATAAATGGATATAAAAGGTAGGGATCCTCACTACCTTTAATGTTGTGTGATTATGTCATGGACATATCCCATTATACTGGAAATTTTTACCTGTGGATTTTTATGAAGGTGATTTGCTCTTAATCTGCACTTTTTGATTGAAGTAATCATTTTATACAATAATAGTATTAATTTAAATAGGATTCTGATGATTAAAGGTTTTTAATAAATATAGAAATTAATTATGATAAAAATTAATTTAGTGGTAGAATTAATATGGGTAAAGGCAAGATATGGCATTGCCCCAACCCCTAATAAAACATAGGCTGCAGAGAATAGAAAACAATAACAGAAATGCCATACAAAAGTATAATAAAAATAAAAAGAAAGCTTTCATACCTTGTAAAGAAGTCTGTATGTGTTTCTCACTGACACTGTGCTTTGTTTCAAGTCTCTCTGAACTGCAGAAGGCTGGGCCCTCTGTATGTCTGTATAAATATGTGTATACATAAGGACACATTGCAGTGAATTTCAACTATAGATTTGTTGGTAATATCACATGAGTTTGAAGATATATTTGCAAAGGCTTCTAAGCAAAGAATTGAAGTGAATTTTGTTTGAGCTGTGTGATGATACATATGCTTATTTTCAGTTTCCCTAAATGGGTGTAAATGAAAGCTATAGTAACACTTCTAACATCAATCTCTGGAAAATAAAAACTTTCACCCACCTTATTGATCTTTCTTCTTTAATTTACTATAAAGTTTTAGGATCTAACTAAGAAATAGTTGAATGAATCTACATTTAATTTAGGTTGACTAAAGTCAATTATGTTTGACTCAAAGTCTCTTCTAAGAAAATTGTTCTTCATAGCTGTCATAGTGTTTCTAATAGTAATTTTACAGGGTTACCAGCTGCCAAAATGGACACTCAGACTCACATGTACTGAAAGACAAAAAGTCCCCCAGTGCTCATCAAAGCAAAGATGTAGATGGAAGAAACAAACCAATGAATCTGGACTCCGCTCTTTGTTCCATTTCTGGCCTTTGGGATGATGATCTGGGCAACTACATTGAAATGGATCTAACAGAGATGAAGAGATTCAAGCAAAAAAGATTGTGTTCATGTACATCACCCCCCCCCTTTTCAGAGTACTTCTCCAGTAATACAGTAAAAGAAATCCAGAATGCTTACCCTACTAACCTGAATGAAAATGATTCTGTTTGTGGCATAAGAACACAGCTTAAATTTTTAAAATCATGTCTAAAAGCTTAAAAAATCCAAACATATATTAATAAAAATGTAAAATCTGTTGTCAGTCTCAAATCGGAGGTTTTTCTGTATTTATTCAAGAGTAAAATGACTAAATGTATTGATGAGTATGTATGCATGTATGTATATGTGTGTATGTATGTGTGTATTGGCAGTTTTTTCCAATTATACAGCAATAGGAATATATGTGTGTGTATTATATATAAATATATATATTACATACACGCATACATACACACATACATATGTGTGTGATATTGGTATGTATACACTATATATTTATATATTATATATATATATATATATGATTTCAGTGTGTATGTTTATCAAAAGTCCAATGACTGTAAAAACACATTGAGTAAAAGAAACCATCTTAATTAACTATATGGTATTCCATTCTATTATGATAGTGAAAGATAGGTTAAAATAATCGATGGTAGCAAATAGGATATTAAATTATTTGTCATTGATCAAGTAACACCAGAAATTTTAAGTATTTCTATCATCTAAACCCAGGAATGCTATCCCATTTTATAGTCAATATGTTAAGATCACTAAATCTAGAATAAAATACAACTTAGTTTTTCTTATTGGTGACTGACTTTTGCTACAAACACTTTCGATCTAGAAAATATGAGGATATATTCCCATGTACTGTTAAAAGGATGTTATATTTAGAAAACAGCACAACCAATAACCTTCACATTCTCTTTGGATCTGAGTCGTGTTACTTAAAAGCTATTTTCTGCTCATGAGGCATTCTTACCTGAATAAAAAGTCAATATGTCTATGAAGACAGATGGGGAAAATCCAACATTCTTGATTAATTTACTGAGCTGTTGAATTAAAAGTCAGCCCTTGTGAATTGCACTTATATGTTTTTTAATTTTTTCTCATGGTTTAAACCAGATTATCTTATTTGAGTTATTAAATACTTATAGAATACAAAAGACTGGATACAATAAAATATATATATTATAACAATTCAGAATATTGCCTTTAATTAGCTTAGGTGTCTATTCAGGAATGTTAAAATACACAGGAAAAACTGATAAAGTAATGAAAACATCCATAAAGCCATTAACCAGATTTAAGAAAGCACAGAGAAAACATTCAGTATTTAGAGAAAGTGATGCTTCTTTTGCTTGTAGTTATTACATTTCTTGCCTGGATATCCAGCTGGGTACTTCTCCCCTTCTTAGAAGTTTTCCACTAGACTAATGATAACCAGCCACCCATGGGTCAAGAATCATTGGCTAAAAGTCTCAAAAACTTATTTTAGCCTTTATACTGAGTTGTAAAAATTACTTAACAAGCACCAAACTAAGCCCTCTGATGTGGGTGACATTTGCATGGCTGGAGCAGAGTGTGGGGCCACTGGAGTGAGACCAGGATTTATCCCTACTGCTTGTCCTGGCTTTTTGGAATCCATTCTCTTTAGAGAGATACCTTTCTCAGTCTAGATATAGTGGGGAGGGCCTTGGTCCTGCCTAAAAGCACTGTGTTAGATTTTGTTGACTCCACATGGAAAACCTTACCCTCTCTGAGGAGTGGATTCGGGGTGGGATGAGCGGAAGGTGGAAGGATCAGAAAGAGGATAAAGAGTGGGAACTGGGCTTGGTATGTAAATGAAAAATATTGTTTGTTTAAAAATTATTTAATAAAAAAAGACTTAACAAGTATTTTTGTTATTAATTACTCTGTATTTTTATCTAGATGTAATTTTATTTCATGAATTTATATACATCAATATGATAAGGCTTTCCTATCATTAGTTAAGTTTTAATACTTTCCCAGTTTATAATTATCCAAAGTAAACATTTTATAATTATACCATTAATTCATTAATAATATTTATAATATTCATGATACAATATATTATCCACTTAGCAAAATAAATATAAAGATTAATGCCTCTGTACTTATAAATCTGTATACATAAATACATGTTAAGGCATACTTACATATTAATAAAATCTAGTAAATTAAAATATATTCCTTTATATTATATATGTCAATATGATTTATAAAGAACAAATTTTATTAAATATATTATTTTCAACTTCTTATGATTCTCACCCAAATCACTTTGTTGTTCATTTTTAAAAATTATTTTTAATTATCATTATTATTTTTACTTCCAGACTATATTATCCCCACTCTCCTCTCCTCTCAAGCCCTCCCCTTTGCTCCCCATTCACTCCTCAGTTTCTATTCAGAAAAAGGCAGGCCTCCTATGGACATCAACTAAACATGGCATAACAAGTTGCAGTAAGACTAGATGCCACCTCTCATATTAAGACTGAACAAGGCAACTCAGATGAGGAATAGGGTCCCCAAAGCTTGCAAAAGAGTCAGAGACAAACCCTGCTCTCACTGTGAGGAGTCCCACATGATAACAAGATACACACCTGCAACATAAATGCAGAGGGCTTACCTCAGTTCCATGCAGACTCCCTGGTTGTCTGTTCAAATTCTGGGAGGGCTTATGAGAACAGTCTAGTTTATTCTGTGGGTTTTATTGTGATATCCTTGACTCCTCTATCTCCTATCATCCTTCCTCCCTTTCATCTCAGAATTCTCCAAGCTTGGTCTAATATTTAGATACGGGTCTCTGCATCTCTTTCTACTAGTTGCTAGGTAAAGTCTCTCTGCTGACAATTTGGATTAGCACCAACCTATAAGTATAGCTGAGTGTCTTTAAGCATCATTACATTGACTTCTTTTTGCCAGTCATATTTAGTTCTATTCTAGGTCTCTGGCCAATTTAGCCTCTGGTTCCGTGTACAACAAGTAGTGTTAGGGTAGACTTACTCACGTGGCATGGGTCTCAGAATGGACCAGTCATTGGTTGATCACTCCTACAATTGCTGTTTCATCTTTACTCCAGCATATCTTGTAGGCAGAACAAATTATAGGTCAGTGGTGATATGGCTGTGTTGGGGTTTCCAACCAGAGAATTCCTCCACTGGAAGTTCTGCCTGGTTACAAGATGGCCAGTTCAGGCTACATATCACTACTGCTATGAGTCTTACTTGGGGGTTATCCATGTAGATTCCTATGAATGTATACTACACTAGGTTTCTACCTCATCCAGAAATGCCCCCCTTTTCAGTCAAGTCTTCCAGTACTCTCACTCCATACCTCCTGTTTCCATCTCGGCAGCTGTCCCCACGTACAACAGAAATTATTTTATTTCTTCCCCAGAAGACAAACAATACCCCCTTCAGCCTTCTTTGTTAATTAGCTTCTATAGGTCCTTAGATTGGAGCATCATTATTTAATTGGATTACTTTTAAAAGTGTGATCTGTACTCTTCTGATTTGTTGATATATTTTGGATATCAGCCCACTGTGCAGTTGTGTTGAAGATTTTTTTCCATTTTATGGGCTGCCATTTTGCCATTTTCATAGGATCCTTTGTGCTATGTAAACTCTTCAGTTTCATAAGGTACCATGTATTAATTGTCAATCTTGGTGTCTATGCCAATGGTGTACTGTTGAGAAAGTTATGTCCCACAACAATATCCTCAAGTCTATTCAGCAATGTATCTTCTATCAGATTCGTTGCATATGGTCTTATGTTGAGGTTTTTGATCCACTTGGACTTGAATTTTGTATATGATGATAAAATGGATCTATTTGTATTTTTCTGCATGCCCATTTATGCAAGCACCATTGTTGAAAATTATTTCTTTTTCAATTATATAAATTTGGCTGCTTTGTGAAAATTCAGATGTCCTTATGTGTGTGGATTTACTTCTGGGCTTTTTTTTGTTGTCAGTTACATTTATTATGTTTAGGTATGTCCCTTGTATCCCTGATCTCATCAAGACTGAAAGGATGTTGGATTTTGTAAAAGGCTTTTGCAGCATCAAATGAGATGATTGTATATTTTATTTTCTTTCAGTTCATTTATGTGGTGGACTACATTTAAAATTTTTGTATATTTAACCATTCCTGCATCTACTTGATCATCGTGGAAGCTATTTTTGATGTATTCATGAACATCTCTCTCTTGATTCTCCTTGCTTCCTGGCTTCTCTGGGCTTGTGGACTGTATCCTTTCCTTTATGTCTAATGTCCACCTGTGAATGGACATATGTTTTAATTTCTTCAGAGATATTTATTCATGGATGTTCTTTTAGCTCAGTGTTCCTTCTTGTTCCAAGAAATATTTTATCTCTCTAATAATTGAAAAAATAATTTCACTGGCCACACCTGCCAAAGCAGGTATATAACCAGTATACCACCTGAACTCTCCCACTCCCTAGATTCTGTTCCCAATGACCTTTACCCAGCTCATCTCCTGGGCTGCTACCAATCCCTGCCCCCAAACCCAGTGGATATTAACCATTCAGGCACAGATCACACTACTCAAAACATTCTAAGCTACTCAGATGAAGGCCACACATATCAGAAGAACAAAGATACCATTGCTTTAACAAACTTCAATTAACTGCCAAAAGTCCAGACCCAAACATGGACAGAGATTCTCTATTTGAACAGAGGTTATACAGACCACCAGAAATAGAGACCACAAAACAAAAAGAAGAAGAAGAAAAAAGAAAGAAAACCAAAAAGGAAAGAGAAAACACCCGTTCAATGAAAATAAACTCAGAAATCATGGCCTGGACCTGATCTACCCAAACCCAGATGTCTAAACGCTGGTGGAACCAAACAGGCAACAGCAGCCACCAGAGTAAAACTATCTCGCAAAATTTAAATATCCAAACTCAGCTAAAGCACAGCTTTAAAAGGAGTTTAAAAACAAATTTATGAAGATGATAGAGGTGCTTAAAGAGGAAGTGAAAAACTGCCTTAGTGAAGTAAGGGTTACATAAACAAAAGATTAGAGAGAATCAACACGTCCCTTAAAGAATGCCAAGAAAGCCAAGTAAAAACAAACTAACAAATGAAAGAAATTATTCAAGACCCAAAAATTGAACTAGAAACAATAAAGATAATTTAAACTGAGGGAATTAAGGAAATGGAAAATCTGTGCAAGTGAGCAGGAACTACAGACCCATGTATCACCAACAGAATACAAGAGATGGAAGAGAGAGTCTCAGATGTTGAAGATACAAAAGCAGAAAGATTCATCAGTCAAAAATAAATGGTTATTCTAAAAGCTCTAACAGAAGACATCCAGGAAACCCAGGACATTATGAAAAGACAAAAACTAAGAATAGTAAGCATAGAAGAAGAAGAATTCCAGAATCAATTAACTGGAGCTCATAGAGTCAGAACTGATAACCTGGGGGTCTGCATGGTACTCAGTTAAGTCTTCTATATATTTGTGACATTTGTGTAGTTTGGTCTTCTTGCAGGACTCCTAACAGAGCAGGAACTGTCGCTAATGATTTTGGGCAACCTATACCTGATATTGGGTTTGCCTGCCCAGCCTTAATACAAGGCAAGGTGCTTAGCTCTACTGTAATTTGATATGGCATGTTTTATTGATTTCTATGAGAAGCCTGCCCTTTTCTAAACAGCAATGAAGGAAAAATGGATTGGGGGAGTGGGAAGAAATGGTTTGAGAAGAGGGAGAGAAAACTGTGGTTGGGGTGTAAAATAAATAAATTTAATTAAAAAATAACTTTTCTAACAAAAAATAATTTGGACTACACAAATAATATTCTTGCTCAAACTGTTATTTTATTTTTTCCTCCATTTTATTGCTTTTCCCTTTGATCCCTATAGCAATCTAATTTGGAATGCATTTCTTCAGTAATTTCTACCACACAAAGTCTGAATTTTTTTAAAAAATGTAATCATATTCTTTTATGTCAAATCCAGATAAATTGGTGGGATAGAGTTTTTCCTTTACTACAGATGGGAAAGGTGATTGGTCCCAGTATACACACACACACACACACACACACACACACACACACACACACACACACACACACACACACACACACACACATATATATTTCAAAATACAGAGCATTTCAAAATATATGCTGCTCAAGAAATTCATTTTATTTAACTGTGATTCTGGTATGACTTGTGGGTTAGACCTTCAAGATGAATGTATAATATGCGCTGAAGTAGGTTTAAATTTGGAAAGCTATAATCTTGATTGAAAGAGGACTACTTATAAAGAACTCTGCCTTGGGCCTTCAAGTGCTTAAAATAATCTTCTATTTTAATTCATACTGCAGTCTTTAACTAATCTATTGTAGCATTTACGATATCAAAACATAATATAAATTTTACAAAACTGAATTTGTAAATATGAAAATTTAAAGATATCATTTTTTGAGATAGTGCTTGTTTAAAGTTCTATTCCTGTGTTAAGAGTCAATTGAACTTAAAAGTATAATTATGAGTTTCACGCTAAAAAGAAGCAGATTTTAACCAACTGTGTGGAAGAAATATTTCAATGCTGATTTCCTTTTTACTAAGTAAGTGAATAGTCTTCATGTTTTATGCATTAGCTTATCTGCAAACTTTTCTTTTTGTAGCTGAAATAAAGAACTATGATTATCTGTAAAATTGATTGCTAAAATAATTAATCTTTTTTCCTATGACAGTACCAGGATAAATTATAATTCATATAATTAAAGAGTTCTCTGTTGCATAAGTAAGACACAGTGAGTGATTGTGTCAAGAGTTGATAATTTTTAAACCAGTGTCATCAAGTCTTTGTGGGATAGAATTTTTATTTTATTTTTAATAAGATGTTTCAAACTGAAATATAATGACCTCACTTTCACTTTTCCATGTCCTTTATCTAACCCTTCTATGCACCTTCCATTCAAATCTTTTTAACATTATAAATTATATTTCCTTAAGTTGTTCATATGCTTTAAGGAGAACACTAATAGATCCAAGATGAATAACAAACTGTTCACCATGTGTTAACAGATGTCTAATCTTCTCACACCGTCTTTCACTAAAAAGAGGTACAGTCAATCTTGCATTGCAGATTTTCTTCTTCACTTTATTAACATTGACATTATTGGCTTTCACCTTATGGAAAACTTTCTTTTTATTATTTAAGAATAATAAATATAGAATTTAGAATCAGATTTAATAAATAAATGACATAATGAAAAGTAACCTGAAGCAAATCCTAATAATTATCTTAATATAAAATATGAGGATTCAAGTGTATTGCTTATTTTTATCCAAGACAATTCCCTAGAATATAGATGTGTTTATGAATAATTTCAATTTGAAATGATACACACACATACACACATTCTCCATCGCAAGTTTGAAAAGAATACACTAAAAGACTTTGTATATATGGGATTAAATGAGTGTATTGTAATTCCTATATTACCATCATAGTGACAACAAGAAAGTTATACTTGCCTTTACATGGTGGGCCTGGAACATATAAAGCAATCATTTGACCACTGAAATATATAGCTAGCCCTTTAAATCATACAAGTAATTCTATACAATCTTTACAGGGTGTATTTAGAAATATATATGCATATGCTTGTATATGTAATAACTACTAATGTAAAAACAAGAATGAACTTGAAAGATAACAATTAGAGGTTTGTGCAAAGATTTGAAGGGAGAAAGAGGGAGAGAGAAATTATACAATTATTTTATAGTCTCAAAACCACTAAAATAAATAACTTTAAAAATTATACTAAGCTGCAGCATGTTAAGCATGCTTGCTAAGTACCAGACCACTAAATTCTTCCCTAGCCAAATATATTTTAAATATTTTCGAAATATTAGATACTTGTGAAAGAAATGCAATGTGATATACTTCAGCATTTTGAAATGAGTCAAGGAAGCTAGTAATTTCTGAGTCTGTTTGACCTTGTGGTCTTCCCTCTGTTTAAAAAAAGCTAACTGTCCCATAGGCTTTCAGAAAGTCTCCTTTTTCTGCTTTTGCATGCCCAGAAGAGTGCTGGAATCCATTGTGTGCTACACATTCAGGCTTTACATGGGTTCTGGTGATCCAAACCCCCATCATCAGGATGTATGACAAACACCTTACACAAACCCTCATCCCAAAACCCTCCCTCCTTTCTGCTGTGTGAAGACTTTCTGGACCTTCCCTTAAGTCAGCCACCCCCATACTTTTATCCTTAATAAAGGTGAGTCAATGCTCTTCCCTCCTTCTGGAGGCTAAGTTCTCTTGCCAGAGATTTCTACTAGAGCTACTGCAGCTAAATCATTCTATTTCACTATGGACTATAAAGAACCACAAACCAAGTCAGCATGTCCCTGCATCCCATATCTAGGCTGAGCAAGGTATCTCTCCAAAGATAAAGTGCTCCAAGAGGGTAGAAAGTGAATTATCAGACTTTGTTGACTCCCATTGGTGAGTCTTACTCTTACAAGGACTGAATGGAGTGGGGTGGGGGAAGGGAGGAGAAGGAAGAATGGAGGGAGTGGGAGTGGGAATAGCTATGTAAAATGAGGAAAGATTGTATTTTTTAAATTTCTTAATTAAAAAGGGAGAGGGATAAAATGAACCACCAACAAGGAGAGGTTTTTTTCTAACACTTTAAAGGCTCCAAGTGATAATAGAAATCTGCTTGTCCATTTTCTACCAACTCACAGTATGCAGTCAGAAGGCACACATGAAGTTCAGGACAAGTCATCTATACAATACTCAAGCATGAACAGATACTCCAACTCTCTCTTTACCTTTTCAGTGAATAATTTAGTATTGCAATGTACAGTCTAGGTAACCTAAACACACAAGTCTGAGTTATTTAACAAATTTCATTGGGCAAATAGTGAGTATTTATGAAACATTCCTTGAAGCTTGGTTGCATCATTACATGGATGATAGCACTTCCCTCAAGAATTCACTTTTTTTCTATAAAAATGCCTATATCTGTATTACTAAGATATTTCAGAATTAAATCCTAAATTGAGATATTCATAAAAAAGGCAGATGAGATGCAGGGGAAGGGAATTAAACATAGCTAAATAGTTTTGTTTTGAATAAGCTTGATTTATCTAAGACATTGTAAAAGCAGAAAATAACATCATTAAGCATCTTTTCTAAGCTCTACATTTTTAGTAGGGAGATGATATATCTTAGAATTCTGTTCCTATTGACATAGCAAGAGATAGATGAAGTATCCTAAAGTCTTACAAATATCTTAGGAATTCTTTCAGCTATCAGCATAAATTTATTTAATAGTGTTTCATGGATGTATGAGGCTATTATTTTCATTACTATTCTTGGGGGAGAAAATTTGTCCTTAATGGTAATCAGTCTTTTATGGAACTCTAGTTCTAAAAAATGATATGGAGATTTCTTATTAATTAGGAATGCTTGGTCTTAGATTAATTTTGCTCACAATTATTTCTTATAACAATCTGTTTAAATTAATCTGCATTGTTCCATATGACTTGTTACCTTTCCTCCACACTGAACATTGAACTCCATCTGCTTTGTGCTGGCAAATCTGCCCCTCTTGTTCTCAGAGATCCTGTCTTTGCCAGGAAGTCCTGCCTATATTTTCCTACCTAGCTATTATATCTTAAAATAGAGTTAATAAAGATGAAGTGAATCAAAAAGTACTTTAGCAAAAACACATTTTCATAGTATACAAAAAGATTATGCCACAACAGTTAATTACAAAATTAAACTGTTTTTCAAAAAACCTATATGCAGCAAATTCAGTTATTGAAGAAAGAAATGGCTGCTCCTATAGGGTACTTTATAAATTTATTTTCCATAATGTTATATTTCTATTTTTATATTGGAAAAATTCTCTCATTGTTAGTCCCATAAACAACATGTGTGGGCATGAAAGAAAGAAAGAAAGAAAGAAAGAAAGAAAGAAAGAAAGAAAGAAAGAAAGAAAGAAAGAAAGAAAGAAAGAAAGAGAAAGAAAGAAAAGAATGAGGAAAAAAGGAATAAATGAAGAAAGAAAAAAGAAAGAAAGGAAGGAAAAAGGAAGAAAGAAAAAAGAAAGAAAGGAAAAAAGAAAATGAAGGACGGAAGGAAGGAACAAAGAAAAGAAGGAAGGAAGAACAAGTCTCTAAAGACACCTAAGTAATGATCATGTGAAGTTATGCCTCCATTCTTCCACAAAAATAGTTCAGAACTATTATTTGACTTCCTCTCTATTGGCTGTTTTATTGTAAGCTTAGAGACTTTTTGGATTACACTAAGATATTTCTAAAATATATGAATATTTGACTATTCACTTATTTCTTCCATTTTTAATAATTTATGAAGCCCTATAAGCCATGGACATACCTCCTCAAAAATATTAAATGATAGAAAAGGAAAGAAAAAGTTTTCTTGGTATTTGGCCAAGTATTGATTATTGTTTATATAGGAATGAACAAACTCAGATTTTACTGTGTTGCTAAATCTGTTTTCATAAATATGAAACAGAAATTGAGAGAACATTAACTGAGAAGTTTCTAGAAGAATTTTGTACTTAAGTATCTCCAGATGACTTATCCAGCAAAACTTTATGCTATAAGTCAAATGTACATTCACAAATATGTTAGATATAGGTTTCTTCTGTTCATTTCTCTTATTCTGACTTCCTTTGTAGGTCTGCAGGAGTTTGAGAGTCTTAACCTGTCACATTTAAAAGGAAACAAATATAAAACTTTTTGTGTTTGCATTAAAACTTTACAGAAAAAAAATTGTAAGTACTACTATAGATTTGCAGGGAATAAATGAGCAAGCAAATGTAACAAAGCCTTTGAACTCAGGAGGATGTACATGCATTACACCAATATGTGTCAAGCAACCACTTCTTCATGGGATATTAAGTGTATAGTGACCCTAATATTTCCATGACCACCAAGAACAGGGCCCAATCCATAGAAGTAAAATCATGGCTGGTACAGAAAATTTACCCAACTACCAGTGACAAGTAAGGTCATAGATTTTGTAAGAATCTTACATTGTCAGTTTCCTAAATCAGTATTATCCATATGAACATGTGAACTGCTTATAGTCTTGTGTTCACACGTGAGTGTAGTTTACACCCTGCAGCAGTGAAGGTTTGTCTTATAACTAATTGCAGAAACAGATGACCAGAACTGTCCAAATTCAGAAAACATCTTATTAAGTGGTGCCCATGCCCAGATGATACATCTACCACAGAACATTTATAACTATGGTTTAGGAAATATCACAGAAGAAGGAGAAAAAACTGTGAGGTACAGAGGACCAGTAAGTTGGCAGCAAGGTTTATCTTCTAGAAATGGAAGGAGTGTTACACCCATGATAAATAAAAATGTGGCTTCCTAAAGACAACCTGAATAGTGAAAAAAATATTTGATAAGCCAACATATGGGAAATCTAGGAACCCCAATCATAGATATGTGAAATTAATAACTGCTGAGAAAGGGAGAATTTTTCTTTTTCAGGTCAAGCCAAAATGCCACACATGCAACTAACAGTAAACATACTCTATGGGTTGTATTTATAACTTTATTCAAATATCTGCACATAGAAAATAGATAAAGAGTAAGAGACAGATACTAGGGAAGGAACATTAGAGGAGGAAGTAATGTAACTATTTTAGAGAAAAATTCAAGGTTTCAGTATAAAAGAGCTGTAGGAAGATAGACAATGTCATTGTGTAATGAGTTTAGGTTCTGATACAAATTAAGTTCTCAATTCACAAGTCTGTAGTACAACGAACAGTGTGGGTTGTGTCCCGTCCCCTGGCTCCTGGTCACACAGCTTGCTTATACCCAAAATAATTACACAGAAACTGTATTCATTTAAATACTGCCTGGTCCATTATCTCAAGCCCCTTATTGGCTAACTCTCACATATTAATTTAACCCATCTCCATTAATGTGTATCTCCACTTGACTGTGGCTTACCGTCACGACTCTAACCAGCATCCATCTCAGGGAAGAAAACCATGGCGTCTGCCTGTCTGTCCTTCTTTCCAGAATTCTGTTATGTCTACTCCACCTACCTAAGGGCTGCCCTATCAAAAGGCCAAGGCACTCTCTTTATTCAACCAATGAAAGCAACAGAAATACAGAAGGACCTCCTACACCAAAAGTCATGTGTACATCAATATTTATTGAAGTATTATTAACAATAGTCAAGCTATAGAGCCAACATGGATGTCAGACAGACGATGAAAAAGTAAAGGAAAATAGGGGATGCATATGTAATACAATTGTATTCAGTAATCAAGAACAAAATCCAATCAATAGCAGAGAAATCATGAAACTTCGGGTGATCAAATTAAAACAAATGAGTCACAAAAAAGAAAAAGAGATTCTCTCTCTCTCTCTCTCTCTCTCTCTCTCTCTCACACACACACACACACACACACACACATGCAAGGTGTAAAGGCTTGAAGGTAGAAGAGAGACCAGGAATGATGGGAATAATGGAAAGAGCAAGCAAGAAGGAAGGAAGGACTGGGAAGGACTGCAGTAAATTTGGTCTAAGTACATTTTGTCTAAAAAATTCTGTGTGAAACCCATTACTATTGAAGGATACCATTTAAAAGAAAAGACATACCATAGGCAAACTTGACACTTTAAAGGATTAATACATAAAAGGGAAAACTGAAAAATTAAGCAAGACAAAATTATTATACATGCAATAATATGTATAGAAAATATAATGTCTGATATGTAAAATTGGATTTAAATTTAAAACAAATAAAACTATAGAGTGTATTTTGAAATACTACTTTAAAAGGTCACTGTCTCCTCATCTTTTTAATCTTCCACAAAGTGAGAAAAACCAAGCCAAAGAAAAACCACAGAATGTATTATGAATGAGTTCAACCAATTCCTAATGCAGAAGTCCCCTTTCAAGATTTAAATCTAGGATAAATGAGCCTCATTTAAATTTGTAAATGTTCATATCTTTTGATGCATTTAAATGGTATAATAAGCTTGCAGTGATGATACCAAATATCTTTAAAATTATATATAAATCAATTTGGAATATGTTCTAAAATATAGTAGAAACACACTTTAAATTTGGGTTCACAAATACCTAGTGACTAAAGCTAGAAATTGCTTCCCTTTTTTACAGTCTTTGTGAAATGACAGATCTTAATCAGTTAAGATTAAGCTAAGTGTTAATAAATTTCCTTAGAAGTAATCGGCTTTAGAAATAATTTGAACAGAGCTTTTATGGAGAAAATAATTGATGTAGAAAAGTTCATGATTATTAGAGGATGAAATCCTGAAATCATTTATTTTCTTCTTTTGTAAAAATATTCACAATATTACTTTAAAACCTATTTAAACTTAAAAATTATTGATTTTCATTTAGATTTGTATAAAGTTATTGAAACACAAACTGTAGTTACATAAAATATTGAATATGGAATGTCTAGTGGAAAAGTTGCCATCTGAATTAACTTTTCTTGCAGTGTTATACACTGCTCTTAGCCATCACCACGTGGTGGACAAGGGTAGACTGTATGTGATTTTTACACCCCAGGAAATAATCACAGTCCCTACACTTCGAGGAGTGTTTGAAGTACTCCTGCCCACCAGACTGTAACCCACTGATAGGCACTGAATTATGAACCAGATGGTCAGAACAGTGTTGCCTGGCAGTTCTACCCTTGGTGCTCTCATATGACAGTGTAATAGATCCAGAGAACACTGCTGCTACTACTGGAATGATAAGTAGATGATATGTACCAGGCAGGGGCTGACAGCTCTGACTATCAGGATTCCCGGCTTCCCTTCAAACTCATGTCACAGCATGTCTCTGAGACGGTGGGAAGATTATACACTGACAGGCCAGATGGAAGCCCTGAACTCAAAAGTCTAAGTGCCTACAAGATGGGCCAAGAAGCTCACCTTGTGTAGTTGTTGCTGTTTTAGTTGTAAAGAAAATGCCATGATAAAACCCAGGCTGGCCTGGAAGTCATATCACCTGCAGTTTAAATTCCTGACGATAAACTTTGTTTTAACAGTAAATAAAATCTCGTATAATAGCAGGTTTTTACTTTAAAGAGTGGAAGAACTTATAGATTGATGAATATGCAATTATTTCTGGTTAATCCAAATTAAGAAAAAAGGCTGAAGTGTCATTTTGTTATCTTGGTGACGCCAAAACAGAAAGTGATTCATTCCATTATTGGATTTCTACAGAAAAAAAAAAAAAACCACAAAATCGAAAAGAAGATATAAAATAAATAAACAAAGCTTCACACTGTTCACTATTTTTCTATAATAAACCACTCTTTTTCCATTATTGATTTTTAAACCATATTTTACTTCTTTACAAGACTACTCTTTGGAAATGTCAAGTATATGAAAATAGGCTGAATTTGCCTAAAAGATTTTCTTTTCTTTGCATTTATACAAAAACTGATTTTACAAAAGTTGGCTTCCATATGCTTGTGACTTGTAAAATTTGGAATTTTTATTAACATTGCAGTTTCTAGAACAATTCAAAACCTAAATATATACTGTTTAGAAAGAATGGATAATATTGTTTCAATTTAACCTTGAAAAACTTGGAAAAAATTGAATCTCAGTCCAATAGCAGCCAAGAGATCTCAGAACCAGTAATCTTATTGCCAGCCTGGCAGACACAATCTACACAGAACTTAATCAAAATAAGATTAAAAGTCCATAGCAATTTCCTTGAGTGGCCAGAGATATTCCCCATTACTGCCACCCACCACACAGCCCCTGAGGCCTATTTCAAAAATAAATTGGTTCGTAAATGGGTTGATGCTGAAGGGAAAAAATGTTTTCTTGAGAATGTTCCTAAATTTTGTCAAGTTGCAAGGACACCTCAGCCCTTAGACCCTTTAATGTTCCTTTTTCATATTTTATATATTTAATTTTATGAGTATGATATGAAATATTGGTTTCTGTAAGCATATGTGACTTTACATAGGATTTTGGACGATCTGTACAATTATTTTATTAATATTACTTTGACAACACAAGTAGTGATTAGCACAAGAAAAATCTGCAATAGTTATGATTTCTGCAAATGTCAAAAACCTTCAGTCTAATGGATGCTTCCAGAAATAAGTAGGAAAGTCCTAAGTGTTTATACACATGAAATATGAAGATATGAGTTAAATTAACCACCAAATCTGCTGAACACAAACTACTCCTGTTTGTTTTGTAGGAAGGGTATTGATTGAAAGTAGATTTCTATATTATTATCTCTACATGTTTGGATCTGGAACTGAAAACAGGATTATAAATTTGGATTACCTTCCAGTGAATATTGTTAATTTGACATGTGATAGAAGGTGAGAATCGATGAGTGCAATTTTTACTCTGAACTCCACACATATACTGTGGCATATGTGAATACACACACACACACACACACACACACACACACATATGTATATACATACATATATACATGCAAACAGGAAAACACTAAAACAAAAAGTATACTAAAACAAAAAATTAACAAGAAAGTAAACATCAGCACAAGATAAAGTTCTTCAAGCTACAATTGCATTTGTCATGAGGTATGCAGTACGAACTCTGCAAAATATGTATTTTTGCTATTTTTATGTTTAATTTAGTAATAAATAGTATCAAAAGCCAATCTCTCCTATTCTGGTGACTATAAATAAGCATTTATATGATTGTTTATGTTTTATGCTGTTGTAAGCAGTAAATTGAGATGTAAGATCATGTCCATGTTCTTGATATTCTAAACAAATATCTACCTTGAACATCTTCAATCATAAACATTTGTTATCTAGCATATGAAATGGAATAAACAATTCTAAACATAATTTTAGAGCTCAGGGGTTCACATTTTTAATCTTTCCAATTTAGGCCTAAAAAGTGATCTCTAATGTCTATACAATTGCCAAGATATCATAATTTATTGTTTTTAATCCACATGTTTAGTTTCCCTAAAAGAAGTTACTTGATGTTATCACTTCTGATAAAAATGACATATATTCTTTCTGTCCATCTATCCAAATATTCTTTTTAGTTATTCAGTGAAATTCAGCTCATTGGTATTTAATGAGGGATTATCAAGTAAAAGGCTCAATGTAAAGCTTTGGAGGGTACACACACTAGTGCTACGCTCTTGAAAATAACAATATTTGTAATTCTAGCCATTGGAAATCTACCCTGTTTAAAAATGACATTAAATGCTCTATGAAATTTGATCCATTTTAACTACCACCAGCCTTGTTTTCCTTGTTAATTCTTGATTTTCCAGAATAATAAGTAATCATTTTTTACAAACCACACCAGTGAAGAAGAATTTCTTCCTTTAATGGAATTTTTAAACAGTTTTACTGTGAGTCAACAGGACAGTGGAATCTGCACTCCTGTTTTTCTTCTCTAAGCAGGCTCAACCTCCTAAGCCTTCTTGTGGCTTTTATTCTGAGGTTAGTCATTGCTGGGAGGCATACCTCATTGAACTTTCAACAGTCTCTGCAAAGTTATAAGAAACACAAGCACAGAATGCCTGCGGCTGTCCTCAAATTAGGTTAGATTTGAATTCCCTTCAATATCTTTATTACAATGTGTAACTGATCAAAGCTAACACAATAGTTTTCCTTGGCTCTCTTCATTCTCTCGTGTTAAAATTTAACTTTACGATGTTGACTTCAGCAGGTAAATTTCAAACTAACTGATACATAATGATAATGTTTTCCAAACGTGCATTAGATATTAGATTATAGGGAAGCAAATATATCTATACAGCAATAACTGTGGAATACAGCCTTGTCATTGGAGTCTTCATTTACAGAATATTTAAGCTCTTCAAGTGAAACAGAGGTGGGGGAAGTAATAAAAGCTGTACAGAAGAAAACATTGCCAAAGGTAGCCACACTAAGGCTTCTGAATCAACTAAAAAATTCACTATTGTAAAATCTCTCATGACACTTTATACATGCAGAAATATATGTAATTAAAATAACTGACTTTATCTGTTTGTCACTGTTTGTATAGCTTAGAAGTATCTTAACTTTGATATTTTAGTACCTTAGTTTGTTTCCACACAGTTTCAATAACAGTCAGTTGTGATTCTGTGTCTATGTATAGACATATCTATGTCACAGAATGCATGTGGAGGTCAGACTACAGGCTTGACAGTTAGTCCTCACCTATCATATTGTTTGAGACAAAGATTACATGCTAATATAGCAGCCTAACTGCCAACTGAAAACATTATAGTACTTTCCAAGAGACCATAAGTTTCACACAGCCTTTACATTTCCATTTTCCTTGATCATAAGTTTCTGAATTTAAAAGAGGCTTAATTTCCCCCTTGAACGGGAGTCAATATATTTTAGTTGTAATGTTTACTCATGGATTGTTTCTAACCAAACAGTTTCTAATATTTCTACAACTGTTATTTCTACTAGGCACATTTATTTATTTTTCTATCAATCAACATCCATCTGTCTGCCTGTCTGTCTTGTTTGTCTGTCTGTCTATTTATTTGGTGGTGGTTGTATGTGTGTAGGTCCCCTCATGTCATAGTGTGCCTATGGTGGTCAAAGGACAACATTTTATAGCCAGTCTTTCTCCATCTACCGTGTGTGTTCAGGTAAACAAAATCAGATTACCAGGACTGGAGACAAACATCTTTACCCTGTCAGCCATAACAACAAGAGGATAGCAAAAGTCAAGCATTTTACAGTTTAATTTAAGAAAATGATCTAATTTATTACTAACAGCATGAACACTTAAATAAGCATAATATATAAGTGACTCTGACAGGTTCACAGGTGCATAACAGTAAATGAGGAGGAGAAAGAAAAAGGTGCTTGCACATCCTCAAAGGATTAGAGAAATCATTTCCAAAGATTTCTTTGTTGAGTTTTTCCATGGAAATATAACTTCACAGAGGTAGGATTCTGTTCTGCATATTCTGAAAACTATTGTTGTAAGGAGAAGGGGCTGCTTGTTTGTCCCAGGCACCTGGCTAGCTTACACCTGAAATAACCACACAAAAACTGTTTTAATTAAACCACTGCTTGGCCATTCATTAGGTCTAACTTCTTATTGGCTAACTCTTAGATGTTAGTTCAATCCATCTCCATTAATATGTGTATCGCCACGTGGCAGTGACTTACCATAGATTCTAACCAGCGGATATCACCGGTGGAGGATCTATGACTTTTCTTAACTCTGCTTTCTTCCTCCCAGCATTTAGTTCTGTCTTCCCCGCCTACCTAAGTTGTGCTCTATCAAAAGGCCAAGGCAGTTTCTTTATTCATTAACCAATGAAAGCAATATACAAACAGAAGGAACTCCTACACCAAATATGTTATTCTACCTTTATTACTAAGAGGGATGCCTAAACATTGAAATTTTTCATTAGACATTTGACCAAGAGCTTAATAAATGAGACAGCAATAAAAATGTTTAGAAAGGATAGAATAATCGCATTAAATTGAGTAATGGATTAAAGGAAGGTTTACCTGGATTGGTCATATAATAATTTCATGAAGTAAATTTAAATATTGCTCTGATATATGTTTCCATAAGCCAGAAAGCTAAAAAACCTGCTTTCTGCTCTCTTTTTCTCTCTCCCCAAATTAGTGCAACTTAAAATTAATCAGAAGAATGATGCCTTTCTTGAAATATAAGTTTATTTATCAAATTTTTATCCCTATACTTAGTTACAGCTTTTTATATTGGGGGTATACTTAAAGTACATTATATAACATGAAATATATAATCAAATAAATAATTAAAAATGACTAAGGTGTATGTTAGAAATGGAAAATATAGAATGCTCTCACATTCCCTTGAAAAATTAGCAGTATGTGTGTGTGTGTGTGTGTGTGTGTGTGTGTGTGTGTGTGTGTAGTACAGTAAATTACATTGGTCACCAAATTTTACTTCTTCCACTCTATTAAGAAGTATTCTGAAGCACTTATCAATCACCTATTAATGCCCTGATGTTCACATTAGGCATCTCAATGTGTCATCTTGAAAATATCTTTTTTTCTAATAACATTATTCCATTATAGAATACTGTCTAAACCTGCCATGAATATGACATGATTCTCCATGACCTCCTTTCATTGCATACAGGATCATTTTTCTTACAGTCCCTATTTTAGTCATCACTATTTAGATGTATAATTTTTAACCTGAATTATAAACACAGTTGCTTTTGTTTTCATTTTAAAGGTACTCAATAGTGAATAATAAATGATTAAAATGGTGTTAAGATATTTCAAGATGTCCTTCATTCATAATAAAGCTGGATTTGTTAGATAAAAAAATTAGACATTTTAAATTACATATATTCAACCTATCTGATTATTTTCTTTCTAGTTCAGTCTGAAAGTGTTTTATCATAATAAGAAGAACAGCAGCATCATTTGTGTAGAAATTCCTCTAACCCTCAAACTCCCTGAGCCGGGATTATTTCCTTTTCAACTATCTGAAAGAAAAGACCATTATATGAATCTTACCTTTTTTCTTCTTCTTTTTTGTAACTATGATTACATCATTAGTTTGTTAGGTTCATTTCAGTAGACCTCTGTCTTTATCTTTTCTCTCTCCTACTTACCCTAGGAACACATATTCTGGAGAAATATTCAAGTGCTTAGAGTCTATAAGCAAAATACTATTTTCTTTTCAGCCAATCTTTCCCTGAGTTTTCTATTTGTTATAAGTGACTGAAGATTTTCTATACTGTTCTTCAATTAGATGAATATTTATGTCCAATAAGTCACAGAATATTTTTATCTATTATGTTGCCTTTATTCCTGAATAAAGAGTATTTTCGCTTTGTGCAAATATCAAATGAAGTACTATTTGTAGGAGACTTATTCATTCTTCTGTATGTTTTTATTTCACTGCTTTTTTGTAAAACAATATGTTTCTGTAAGATAGTTAAATGTATAGTAATTCCTGAAATAGCAAGAATGGTTGCATAGATGACACATTTAAAAATAAAACTATTGTGTTATATGTCCATGCAGTAGCCATTAAGCTTGACTATGTTTAGATTAATTGCAGTGAACACTCAATTTAATTTTATGATAGTTACTAATTTATTAAGCCTGAAGAAAAAAGTCAACTTAAAAATATTTAATAATAATGGATGAAAGTTGGTTACTTTTGTTACTCATTCCTTCACTGAAGACTGATGCAAAGGATTTTCTTTTTTATGAATATTGAGGTGCAACTATGTCACACAAACATTTCGTTGCATCTGTGTCTTAACATGTTCTCTGATACATTGCCAATAAAGGTGCTGTCATGCAGTTGTTTTCTTTGTGCGTATATATTTTTCCAAATAGGAAAATGTTCTGTTTGTCTATCAACATATTGTCAAATGTCTAAGTTCATTATCTCAAAGCTCTGTCATGTCCAAGGCATATAACCTGTTCTACATTCCCAATCATTCCCACATGTTTATAAACTGAGAAGTGAACATAACAGCACAAGTGTCTTTAAAAGGTAATAATTTTATCTCTATGTGTACATTATGAAGAAAATTAGTTTTTAGTAGCAATTCTAATTTTTAAATCTATTGATTTCTAATTTATTATCAGTAAGTACTCAACTCACATGTGCATTTTAAATGCCTGTATATGCGGAGTCATGTACATATTTATCTGCAAAAATGGTCATTAGAGGACTGAATGTAAGAAACTTTAGGCTAAGGTTATGGAATTTCTTTGAGGCAAAATAATTTCAGTAAAATCATTCATGTTCAAGTAGTGTTTCTATTCAGCTGTTTTAATGATATCCTCAAAATATTTACATAATTTTTGGTTCCTTTTAACATTTAATAAATATATAAAATTTTAATTTATGTTCCTGTAGATTTTAGAAATATTATTTATTTTTTACTCAACTCAAAGCCTAAGAACTCAATCTGACATCAACTAGATATAAAAACAGGAGACTAAAGAATATAATTTTCACTATTTTAATATTGGTCACATAAATAATTTCCTATAAACTGTGTTAGGTCCAATATTGAAATGACGGAAAAATGGAGCAAAACCACCACAGCTTACCATGTAAAATACTGCTGTTTTTCTTGGATACACATCCAGTATGTTGATGGGATGTCACATTTTTGCTCTTTTGTGAAGTGTTACTATTTATTAGCATGCTTCACTTAGTTATATAAACTATTGTTTCATGGTTTAATCAATTTCTCCCTGATTGGTCACGTTCAAATTATGTTCATCTTCTGACGTTCACATTGAGTGCCTAAAAAATGTCCGTTTACTGGGATCATTTTATACCCTTCTCATAGTTTTTTTTTTTAGATGCATCGTTCAACAAATGATACAAAACAGCTCTTTAGACAAAGCCAAATTATGGATGTCCATCTGATTCTCAATCCTGGCCAGACCTAAGCTTTTCCATAGGAATCCCCAGTTTTAAGATTGCACTGGTGTTGGACAATCTCTCAACCCCTCAGTAGCCTTCTTTTCTTCCTCCTCACTTTTTTCCCTAGGTTTATTCTCCTATTTATTCTCTCTGCATTCTAGCCCTAGCTATCCTTTCTCTTGCCTAGTTATTGGAACATCAGCTCTTTATTAGATCAATCAGGTGTTTTAGACAGGCAAAGTAGCACAGTTTTACAGAGTTAAATAAAGGCAACATAAATGAATGCAACACATCTTTTCAGTGTTAAACAGATATTCCACAGCAGAAAAGAATGTAACAGAGTTAGTAACAGAAGCTGCAGGTGCATATGTTAGTGAGGAAAGATATGTTATAGAATGTGAGAAAAAGAATGAATCTGTGTTTCAAATATCCCAAATTACTCTAATTAACAAAATATTTAAGTGAACATCCTAAATAATTTTATACTAAGGAACTAATTGGAATGCCTTTTTCTTAGTGCCAATGCCACAAGCCTCAAAACAAGTTCTGTAAAAGCTTCAAATGAGCCCTTTCCATCTGAGGGGCTCTAGCTTACCCAAACTAAGCCTGCTTCCCGGATGAGGCTTTCGGGGAAGGGTGAGTGCAGGGCTCCAGGGGTCCCCTTGTCCCACAGAGCAGAATGGAGCAGAGCTGGCAACCTTTAAAAAGCCTGCCCTTTTGACTGCGAGGTCCTGCCAACAAGGGGCCCTGATCCAGTGTGGGCAGATACACCTGGACTGAGGGACCAAGCCACTGAGACTCTCGTGACCACATTCGAAGGAAAAGATGGGCAGCCGCCAATCCAAGAATTCCTCCAACAACCTGAAAAGCAACATAACACCAGAATCCAGCGAGTATGCAACAGGAACATCTGAGCAACCTATCCCAGAAGAAGTAGAAGAAATTGACTTTAAACATAGCATTATGAAAATGATAGAGACCTTTAAAGAAGAGGTGAAAAACTCCTTTAAAGAAAGGGATGAGAGCTGCAGATTCATCCAGACCCCGGTAAGTGGGTCCCAGCCCGTCCCCGAGGCTTTTTGTCCACTTAGGGCCCCCCTCTACTGGCATTGCTGCTTATCCCAACCCTGCTCGCCCCGGGCACCCTTTGTCATCTGAGTGGTCCTAGCTGCACCCGAACTCAGCCTTTCTGGGCTGAGGCCTTGCGGAAGGGTGAGCCCACTGCTAGAGGGACCGCCCTTGTCCCACAGAGCCTAGCAGAGCAGAGTGGTCAACTCTCAGTAAGCCCTCCCTTGTTACTGGGAATCCCTGGGCGAGGAAGGAGCCCAACAGCTTCGGCAGATTCATCCGGACCCCGGAAGAGATGGGCAGGTGCCAATCAAAGAATTCATCCAACAACCTGAAAAGCAACATGATAACATCAGAATACAGCAATTATGGAACAGGAAAATCCGAGCAACATATCCCAGAAGAAGTAGAAGAAATTGACTTTAAACGTAACTTTATGAAAGTTATAGAGAAATTTAAAGAAGAGGTGAAAAACTCCTTTATAGAAAGGGATGAGAAAACTAACAAAAAGTTAGAAGACATGAATAAATTCCTCAAAGATACCCTAGCAAACCAAGAAAAAGCAATCAAACAGGTAACAGAAACAGTTCAAAACTTGAAAACTGAAATGGAGGCAATGAAGAAAACACAAACCGAGATGGCGGGAAATGGAAAATCTGGATAAACTAACAGGAACCACACAGACAAGTATAACCAACAGAATAAAATAGATAGAAGAAAGAATCTCAGACGCAGAAGATACGATAGAGAAAATAAACTCAGTGATAGAAGAAAACAACAAATTCGCACCACAAAACATCCATGAAATCTGGGACACCATGAAAAGACCAAACCTAACAATAATTGGGATAGAAGAAGGAGAAGAATTCCACACCAAAGGCCCAGAAAATATATTCAACAAAATTATTGAAGAAAACTTTCCGAACCTAAAGAAGGATATTCCTATGAAGGTTCAAGAAGCATACAGAACACCAAATAGGCTGGATATAAAAAAACATCCCCTTGCCATATAATAATCAAAACACAAAATATACAGAATAAAAAAAGAATATTATGAGCCGCAAAGGAAAAAGGTCAAGTAACATATAAGGGTAAACCTATCAGAATTACACCTGATTTCTCTATGGAAACCATGAAAGCCAGAAGGTCTTGAATAGATGTGCTGCAGAAACTAAGAGACCATGGATGCAAGCCCAGACTACTATACCCAGCACAGCTTTCTTTCACCATCGATGGGGAAAACAAGATATTCCAGGATAAAAACAAATTTAAGCAATATGTAGCCACAAACCCAGCCTTACAGAAAGTACTAGAAGGCAAACCACAACTAAAAGGAGCAAGCAACACCCATAATGACACAGATATCTAACAACCCTACACCACCTCAACTCAAAGAAGGGAGACACACAAACCCTACCACAAAATGAAATTAACCAGTATGAACAACTACTGGTCATTAATAACGCTTAATATCAATGGACTCCACTCACCTATAAAAAGACACAGGTTAAGAGAATGGATATAAAAACAGGATCCAACATTCTGCTGTTTATAAGAAACACACTTCAACCACAAAGACAGACATTATCTCAGAGTAAAGGGTTGGGAAAAGGTTTTTCAACCAAATGGCCCTAAGAAACAAACAGGTGTGGCTATACTAATATCTAACAAAATCGACTTCAAGCTAAAATCAATCAGAAGAGATGGAGATGGACACTTCATACTCATAAAAGGAAGGCTTCATCAAGATGAAGTCTCAATCCTGAATATCTATGCCCCTAATATAAAAGCACCCCCATATGAAAAAAACATTACTAGAACTCAAAGCACACATCAAACCCCACACACTAATACTAGGAGATTTCAACACTCCTCTCTCACCAATGGACAGGTCAACCAGACAGAAACTTAACAAAGAAATACGAGAACTAACAGATGTAATGAATCAAATGGATTTAATAGAACACTCCACCCAACAGGAAGAATATACCTTCTTCTCAGCATCTCATGGAACTTTCTCGAAAATTGATCACATACTTGGTAACAAAGCAAACATCTACAGATACAAAAAATTTGGAGTAACCACCTGTGTCTTGTCAGATCACCATGGAGTAAAGTTAGAATGTAACAACAATTCCTCCCCCAAAAAACATACAAATTCATGGAAACTGAACAGTCAACTACTGAACTACTCCTGGGTCAAGGAAGAAATAAAGAAAGTAATTAAAGTCTTCCTTGAATTCAACGAAAATAAAGAAACAACACACACTAACCTATTGGATACTATGAAAGCAGTGCTAAGAGGAAAGTTCATAGCACTTAGTGCCCACATAAAGAAATCCGGGAAAGCACACATTAGTGACTTAACAGCACACCTGAAAGCTCTAGAAAAAAAAAATAAGCAGACTCACCCAGGAGGAGTAGAAGACTGGAAATAACCAAACTGAGGGCTGAAATCAACAAAATAGAGACACAGAAAACAATCCAAAGAATCAATGAAACGAAGAGGTGGTTCCTTGAGAAAATCAACAAGATCAAAAAACCCTTATCCAATCTAATCAAAAGGCAGAGAGAGAACATTCGAATTAACAAGATCAGAAATGAAAAGGGGGACATAACAACAGACACTGAGGAAATTCAAAGAATCATTAGGTCTTACTACAAAAGCCTGTATGCCACAAAATTGGAAAATGTACAAGAAATGGACAGTTTTTTAGATAAATACCACATACTGAAATTAAATCAAGAGCAGGTGAACAGTTTAAATAGACCTATAAGTCGCGAGGAAATAGAAGCTATCATCAAAAACCTCCCAACCAAAAAAAGCCCAGGACCAGATTGTTTTAATGCAGAATTCTACCAGAACTTCCAAGAAGAGCTAATACCTATACTCCTTAAGGTATTTCACATAATAGAAACAGAAGGGTCAATGCCAAACTCATTTTATGAAGCTACAGTTACCCTGATACCAAAACCACACAAGGGCGCAACCAAGAAAAGAGAATTATAGACCAATCTCACTTATGAACATCGATGCAAAAATTCTCAATAAAGTACTGGCAAACCGAATCCAAGAACACATTAAAAAAATCATTCATTATGATCAAGTAGGCTTCACCCCAGAGATGCAGGGCTGGTTCAACATACGAAAATCTATCAATGAAATTCATCATATAAATAAAATGAAAGAAAAAAAACCATATGATCATTTCATTAGATGCTGAAAAAGCATTTGACAAAATTCAACACCCCTTTATGATAAAGGTTTTGGAGAGATTAGGGATACAAGGATCATATCTAAGTATAATAAAAGCATTATATAGGAAGCCGACAGCTAACACCAAATTAAACGGAAAGAAGCTCAAAGCAATTCCAATAAAATCAGGAACAAGACAAGGCTGTCCACTGTCACCATATCTCTTTAATATAGTGCTTGAAGTCCTAGCAATAGTTATAAGACAAAATAAAAAGATCATGGGGATTCGAATTGGAAAGGAAGAAGCCAAACTTTCGTTATTTGCAGATGATATGATAGTGTACATAAGTGACCCCAAAAACTCGACCAAAGAACTTCTACAGCTGATAAATACCTTCAGTGAAGTGGCAGGATACAAAATCAACTCAAAAAAATCAGTAGCCATCCTATACACAAAGGATAAGGAAACAGAGAGGGAAATCAGAGAAACATTACCTTTCACGATAGCCACAAATAGCATAAAGTATCTTGGGGCAACACTAACCAAGGAAGTGAAAGATCTATTTGACAGGAACTTTAAGACCTTGAAGAACGACATTGAAGAGGATACCAGAAAATGGAAGGATCTCCCATGCTCCTGGATTGGAAGGATCAATATAGTAAAAATGGCAATTCTACCAAAGGCAATCTGTAGATTCAATACAATCCCCATCAAAATCCCAACAAAATTTTTATAGACCTTGAGAGGACAATAACTAACTTTATATGGAAAAACAAAAAGCCCAGGATAGCCAAAACAATCCTATACAATAAAAGAATTGCCGGAGGCATTACCATCCCTGATTTCAAATTCTATTACAGAGCTACAGTAATGAAAACAGCGTGGTATTGGCATAAAAACAGAGATGTTGACCAATGGAATCGAATCAAAGACCCGGATATTAATCCACAGACCTATGAACACCTCATATTTGACAAAGAGGCTAAAACTATACAATGGAAGAATGAAAGCATCTTCAACAAATGGTGCTGGCATAACTGGATGTCAACCTGTAGGAGAATGAAATTAGACCCTTATATATCACCCTGCACAAATCTCAAGTCTAAATGGATTAAAGACCTCAACATAAATCTAACCACACTGAACCTGATAGAAGAAAAAGTGGGAAGTAGCCTGCAGTACGTGGGCACCGGAGACCACTTCTTGTGTAAAACCCCAAGGGCACAGACAATAAGAGCAACAATGAACAAATGGGACCTCCTGAAACTGAAGCTTTTGTAAAGCAAAAGACACAGTTATTAAGACAAAAAGGCATCCTACTGAATGGGAGAAGATCTTCACTGACCCCACACCAGACAAAGGTCTGATCTCCAAAATATACAAAGAACTCAAGAAACTAGACGTTAAAATTCTAAATACCCCAATTAAAAAATGGGGTAATGATCTGAATAGAGAATTCTCAACAGAAGAAGTACGAATGGCCAAAAGATAACTAAGGTCATATTCAACTTCCTTAGCAATCAGGGAAATGCAAATCAAAACAACTTTGAGATACCATCTTACACCTGTCAGAATGGCCAAAATCAAAAACACCAACGATTGCCTATGCTGAAGAGCATGTGGAGTAAGGGGGACTCTCATCCATTGCTGGTGGGAATGCAAACTTGTGCAACCACTTTGGAAATCAGTGTGGCGGTTTCTCAGGAAATTGGGAATCAACCTACCTCAGGATCCAGCAATACCACTCTTGGGAATATACCCAAGAGAAGTTCAATCATACTGAAAAAGCATTTGTGCAACTATGTTGATCTATATATCATTTTAATCTCTATTCAATTCTGCGAACCTCTATTCAGTTCTGCGAAGGTCCAAGACAGTTTCTTTATTAACCAATGGTACTTATAGCATATAGAGGGCAATCCCACATCATAATACTTTATATAAGATAGTTGTCTGTATATTACACTACAGTTACCAGCAAATCATCAGATATTCTTACACAATGGCATTGCCAACAAGCTGTTGGAAAGAGGCTCACACTGTTCAGTCATCCTTACAAATCCTGTGCTGAACATTATTAACTAATAGCTGTATAGAGTGACAGATCTAACAAAAAATATAAAACAACTGGAAAACCAAAGAAGAATGATTTTGGTTGTATGTGTGCATGTGCATGTGTGTGTGATATTTATTTATGGGGAGGGAGTTTATCTCATTACTGCTGAGAGCTAAAGCTAGCTGCTTTCTTTTCAAGCCACAACTTCAGGATTCCCAATGACTGGATTTACTTTCCTGAAAGCAATCTTTATTGGCTTCTATCACAAGATAATGTTTTTGGTTTTTATCTTTACTTCCTTTTTCCTTCTTTATTTTTCTGTTAATCCTTATATGTCCTATTATTTTCCCTGCTTAGTTATTTTCTTTCTGAATTCCTTAGTCCTGAATTTGGTGTCTGTCATCAGTGTTCCATAACTTCTGGCCACTGTTTCCAACATTTCTTCTGTTTTATGCTCTTTCTGGTAGTCTCACATTCCAATCGTATATATTATAAACTTGGGAAAATGTCCCACAAATCTTGGATGACTTTTGAAACTGTGTAGTGGAGTGACAGTCAGCTTTGGAAATCAAAACCTCAAAAAAGTACCTTTTCCTAGATTACAAAAACAAGAAACTGTGTTCAAATGAAACAAATTCTATAAATATTGCTGTTTTCTATTAAATATTAAACTTAAAGTATGCTAGTTGAATAGGAAAATGTGAAATATTGTGGAACAGAAAATATGTAGAAAATTTAATGTCTTTTAGTTTAATCTATTTTTAAACACTACTTGTTTGCTTTTAGAATTTTGACACATATCCATTATATGAAAATATATTAATGTCTTATTTTCATAAAACTTCTGAACAATTAGTATGAATGTTCAATTGCTGCTCTCATGAAGATCTATATAGACATAAATATTAGGAAATGAATCTATACTTCCTGTAAGAATATTAATACATTCTATTGCTGTGTATTATCCCTGTCAGGACATGACATAGAATCATTTCCTAATACTTTGTGTTTCTTTATATATGTTTAGTGGCATTGGCCATGTGTTAAAACTCAATTCTATTTATTAGCTTTTCACTAACTCTGTGCATAATATTTCCTGTTTTAACCAGTTCTCTTAAAAGTCTTGTCCTGTCTCAGTAGGAGGACTTTGGCCTTGCCTTATTGTATCTTGCTCTGTCCTATTTGGCTGTGGCCTCTTTGTGGGATGCTCTTTTATGAAGAAGAAAGAGAGGCAGAGTGGATCTGAGTGGGAGTGGAAGTTGGTAGGGGTGCTGGGAGAAAGGATGGGAGGGGAAACTGTGGTCTGGACATATTATATGAGAGAACCATCTGTTTTCAATTTTAAAAAGTATATTCAATTCAGTGATTTTTTTCTTTCGATTAAGCTTTCTTAAATCAATTATATTTATGGTAAGTAACAATTTTTTGATCTATTAATAAAGTGTCTAAGAATATTTGCTTTTCTGAGAGGAGCAGAGTTTGATTCCCAGCACCCATGTCAAGCAGAGAACAGTTGCCTTGACTTCTTTCCCAGTGCACCTGATGACCTATTCTAGTCTCTGTAGTAAATCTGATACACAATTAAATTGTGAGGATATAAAATTTAATAACTCCTTATAATTGGATATTGATTTTCTTACTCTCCTTTTTCTGATTTTTCTGTAGAATAAAATTCAGAAGAACCTAAAACCACATTTCTTAAATTATTTTTAAGTATCAGCATGCTAATTAATTCTTTTATCATGGTATTTTATGCATAGATGTCACTCATTACTTCTTTCTTCTATTGTTTCACTCCCCATCTCCCCTCCTGTATGCCTACCCCACTTTACCCTGTCCTCTTGTTTGATCAAGATTGTTCTCCTGATTTTAGGTGCACCTTAAAGTTACATCTTCCCTCCTCATGGTCTCCTTTCCAGTTTCAGAACCTTAGCACACACATGTAAACATATACTCATTTATACATATTTAATTTTCAATTTAGGTTTTATGTACAGGAGGAAATGAGGCATTTTTTTTTAGTCTTATGGCTAGTATAATTTAACTCAGAGGTTTCTTTGATGAGTTTTGATATATTAGAAAAAGTTGAGTGTAATACTTAAATAACCCACCATGGTTTGTTTAATTGGTACATTTGATGTGGGATTCTCCTCTGTATGCTGTGAATATGTTTTATTACTATTAGTTAATAAAGATTCTGCTTTGATTTATGGAGGGTAGAATATAGCAAGGTGGGAAACCCAAGCAGAGACAGAAGAAGAAAGAAGGCAGAATCAGAGAGACTCCATGTAGCTACCCAAGAAACAAGAGTAACAAACCATGAGCCTTGTGGTAAAATATAAAATAATAGAAATGGGTTAATTTAAGATATAAAAGCTAGTTAGGAATATGCCTGAGCCATTGGACCAACAGTGTTGTAGTTAATATACTTTTTGTGTGTAATTATTTGGGTCTGGGTGGCCAGTTAATGAAAGTGCAGTTTGCTCTAATAGACATTTATGATTCTTTATATCCCTTAGTTATTTTATGAGATGTTAAGGTTTGTTGACTATAACCACATTAGTTATAAAATTTAAATTTTTCATTAGATTTAATTACAAGGGCATGAGTGCCAAGACACATATGAGAAGGTCTTTCTGAGAACAGAATTTGGGACATGGTCCTATCTTTCTATATTATTGATCCAAGGGCTCAAACTTCAATGATCAGGCTTTGTGTCAAAAGTCCTTATATATTAAACAATTTTGATGGCCCTATTACATCTTCCTGGGTTTCAGTTAGCCTGTATCAGATATCAGAATATTTATGCCAGATTTTCAAATTCATTTACTTTATTTATATTATTTTACTTTTTTGGTTTACTGAGACAGGGCTTCTCTGTAGCTTTGGAGCCTATCCTGGAAGTAGCTCTTGTAGACCAGGCTGCCCTCGAACTCATAGAGATCCGATGTCTCTGTCTCCTGAGTACTGGGATTAAATCATGCACCACCACTGTCACACACCATTTACTTTATATATTGTTTTACTTTGCCTCTCAGCTTCTATGTCTTTCCCGAAAGTATGTTTATTTGAAAGAACAATGTGTTGAATCTAGATTTTAGCCCAGTGAGTAATTCTGCATTGTGGTTGGTTGCTCGGTTAATTATTTTTGCTATGAGCTTTTTACTAAAGCATGTAATAACATTGTGTGTGTGTGTGTGTGTGTGTGTGTGTGTGTGTGTGTGTGTTCATGCATACTTGGCTAAATAGTTTGTTCTTTTTTGTCTTCACTGTTACTTTAAGTGGTTTGTTGATTGTCTTGTTTAGAAATATGGGATACTGCCTATCTCTTATTTTTTCATTCATTTCTTGAATGGCTCTAACTCCTTCTTACGCTTTAAGTTTTGACTTAAATCTGTTCATTTTGGGGTTCTTCTGATATTTACTGACAACCTACAGCCCTTTCTCTTCTCAAACATTTGCAATTTTTTTGTAGTTTTTTGTTTGCTTGCTTGTTTTTTTTTTTTAGCTTTTCACCTTCAATTCATTCTTCTACTCTGTGCATTCTTAATTAGGGCTTTGAGGTTCTCTTTGAATTCTTCTACAAGGTAGTCACACTTTTTCAAAATCTTAATGAGAGATGTTTGAATATAGTATATTACCAGCCTTGTCCTCCATCCCTGGTATTTCTTCATTTTAGTCAAGTATATTGGTGTAGATTTTCACATTTTCTTTTTCTTTATTATTAACAGCTTAATACATATATACAATGAAATAAAATAGTATTTCCCATTATCGCTTTCTAATTACCCCCAATATCACCATCAATATATTCCAACTTCAGGTTCTATGTTTTAAATAACCCACTAAGTTAAGTTAGTGATGCCCATACAGCCATGGTGTGGGGCAGATGTTATTAGTAAGCATATACTCAGAAAAGACTACTTCTACTAGCAAGTAGCAACTGCCAATAGCTACTGAGTAAAGGATAACTCCTAGAGGTCATCTGCCTCCTACCCTTTCAATGCTGGAATTTAGAATGAATTATTATTTTACAAAACTTCTGGAGGTAACTACAGATGCTATAAGTTCATAAATGTGATAGCTATGCTATGTAAAGATGACAGTTTTCCACAGTATTCTTCCTCAATTCTGTTTTTAATTAATTCATTTAGTTTTTTCTTCATTTCTAACAATTATAATTTTCCCAAATCTCAATTTCCTTCTATGATTTTGAGTGTTCCACCAGATTGAACTCCTCTGGTCGTTTGTTTATTATTGAGATTTTCTTTAGTTATAACAGTTCTTCCTTCTGGTTCCTTCTACCAAATGACCCCATTCCTCATTCTTCTTCAAATGCATAGAATCATTTTTCAATTACTATTACATGTATATATATTCATATAATATATATTCATAAATAAAAACTGTGAACCACATAAGTTCACGTGTATGCCTCTTATCAGTCATGTCCATTAGACAATGGGCAGTCAATTGTGAGCGGCTACTTGCTTAGAAGAAACACCTCACCTGTGTCCAGCTTTACTCAGTAGCCTGTCGTTCTTTGTGTAGGGTGTTTTGCAGAGAGGGCTTAGGTAAGGGTGTTTTCCTTATCCAGTTTAACATGTTCATTCCCGCCCTTCCTGTTCAGTTCAAGTTGTGTAGTCATGTCAGAAGACCTTAGAGTTATAGTATTTTATGTTACTGAGAGACACAATCTCATAGCAAATTCCATTCTCTTTTGTCTCTTATTGTTTTTGGTCCCCTGTTCTGTAATGTTCCCTGGGCCTTAGAAATGGAAGATATGGAATATTTTTGTAGATCTATCCATGGGACAGAAAAACTTTTGAAATTTTCATCAGACATTTTACTTATCTCAGTGTCATTGTGTCCAGTAGCTGAAGAGCTACAATCCTTCAGAAAAGTCATACTGCCTTTCATATTCCATATTTCTTGTAAAACACTATTAACTTAGGTAAGTAGTGTGTTTTGTTAGGCATTTCTTGCAGTTTTTAGTAACGCATTTTCATTGAACAGTCTGATCTTGAAAGTTCAGTCTCTAATATCAGAGAGTAAGAAGAATAAAAAGCTTTGTAAATAGTTCAGCTTTATCCACACACTGTGGAGCATGTAGCTGAAATTTTGTTCACCTTTCCACTCTTGGTTGTAGCCTCTTTGCACGTACCCGTCACATTCATTGTGTATTTCCATAGTCCTACTTCTCTTTATCTCTTAGGTATTTTTGGTTTTACTGGTTTTTCCTTCTCCCAACCCCCACTTTTTCCCACTTCACATGATGGTGGCCTCTAGTCTTCCTTCTAATCTCAAAACAGAAGCCTGGGTAATTTCAAGAACAGTATATTACCCATGAAGAAGTTATTCTTTACTTCCAAAAAATTTATCCCATTGTGTTCTTACTTAATTCACACTGTTGCTAAGCCACTGATCACTCTGCTGTCTCTATTTCATTTAAGGCACAAAGAACACTAGCTGCTAAGAGACCAGTTACTCTATCAAAATTGGTTTATCTTTTCTTTTTATTCATAAATCTGGTGTTTTTATTTTTAATTAATATTTCATGCAATACATTTTTCTTTCTTTTTTTAATTTATACATCATGACTGCAATTTCCCCTTCCTCCTCTCTTCTCAGCCCCTTTCCCCAACCTCCCCTGGGCCTGGCCTACCCCTATCAATTCCTCCTCTGTTTCCATCCTTTGTATTCAGAATAGTTCAGCCTTCTCATGGATATCAACAAAACAAGACTCATCAATTTGCAGTAAGACTAAGCGCCTCCCTTTGTTTAATACAAGGGTGGGGCAACGTAACCCAATATGAGGAATAGGGTCCCAAAATTTGGCAAAAAAGTCAGAGACAGCCCCTGTTCCCACTGTTCGGAGTCCCACAAGAAGAACAAATTACACAATTCTAACAGCTATTCAGAGGGCCTTGGTCAGTCCCATGCAGTCAATGTGAGCCCCTATGAGACCAGGCTAGTTGATACTATGGGTTTTTTTCCAGTGTCCTTGATCCTCCTGGTTTATATAATCCTTCTTCCCTCTCTTCTGCAGGATTCGCCAACCTTCACCTAATGTTTGACTGTGGGTCTCTGCATCTGTTTCCATCAGTTGATGGATGGATCCTCTCTGTTGTCAACTGGGCTAGATACCAATCCCAGCACATCCCATAGGTAGGAAAAATTGTAGGTAGAAGGTTGTGTGGCTGGGTTGGGGTTTTTCTATGTTTTGTCATAATTAAATCATGTCATAAGCTAGCAGTTTGATTTTTGATCAATTGTAGTTACTCTTCAATCTAGGACATAACTTTTAGTTTATACAGTTGCTTTCTTCATACGTTTAGGGGCAAATCATCCTCCTTTATTCATGAATCATGTCTGGGTTATTGAGTTTAAAATAATTGAAATTCCTATATTTGGAGATTGATGTTTGGGAGTTATTTCTTTTGTTCAGCATAAAATATGTGTTATTCACTCCCTCTTTTTTCCCCATGTTTTATTCATTTTTGCATTATATTTGCAACATTTTTTCTTTTTTATTACTTTATAAATAATACCAATCAAAATTTACACTTCCTCCCCTCCTCCTACTTTCCTCCTGCTCCCCCACAAACTCTTCCCCGACCCTCCTCCAGTCCTAAGAGAGGGCAAGGTACCCTGCCCTGTGGGAAGTCCAAGGCCCTCCCCCCTATATCCAGGCTTAGGAAAGTATGCATCCAAATAGAGTAGGATCCCAGAAAGCCAGTACATGAAGTTGAGGCAAATCCCAGTGCCATTATCATTGGCGCCTCAGTCTGCCTCAATTATCAGCCATATTCAGAGGGTTCAGTTTGATACCATGCACATCCAGTCCCAGTCCAGCTGGAGTTGATGAGCTCCCATTAGCTCAGGCATACCCAAGAGATGCGCAATCTTACTCAAAAAAGCATTTGTTCAACTATGTTCATAGCAGCATTATTTGTAATAGCCAGAACCTGGAAACAACCTAGATGACCCTCAATTGAAGAATGGATAAAGAAAGTGTGGAACATCTACATATTAGAGTACTAACTACTCACAGGTAAAAAAAAAAAACAATGACATCTTGAATTTTGCATGCAAATGGATGGAAATAGAAAACGCTATCCCGAGTGAGATAACACACACCCAAAAAGATGAATATGGTATGTACTCACTCATTAGTGGTTTCTAGCCATAAACAAAGGACATTGAGCCTATAGTTCATGATCTTAGAGAAGCTAAGTAATAAGGTGAACCCAAAGAAAAACATATATAGATCCTCCTGGAAATTGGAAGCAGACAAGATCGCTAGGCAAAAGTTGGGAGCATGGGGGTGGGGGTGAGGGGAGAGGGGGGAGAGAGGGCAGAAGGGGAGGGTTGGGGAGAGCTTGGGGGATTGGGATGGTTGAGATGGAGGAAGGATGGGTATGTGAGTGAGGAAGGAGATATCTTAATTAAGGGAGCCATTTTGGGGTTGGCAGGAGGCTTGGATCTGGAGGGTTTCCCAGGAATCCATGGGGATGACCCCAACTAGGACCCTGGGCAGTGGAGGAGAGGGTGCCTGAACTGACCTTGTCCCTTAGACAGACTGATGACTATCTTGAATATCTCCATAGAACCTTCAACCGGCTATGGATGGAGACAGAGACCCACCTCAGAGCATTGGACTGAGCTCCCAAGGTACAGTTGAAGAGAGGAAGAAGGGAGAATATGAGCAAGGAAGTCAGGACCACGAGGGGTTGGTCCACCCACTGAAACAGTGTGCAACATTTTTTTCTAATGTTATTGCAGTTCCAGCGTTCTCCCATTATCCAATTAATGAGTATTCATTTTTATTGTTACATTACTTTTACAGTAAAGATATCAGGTGCTTTTTTGAACAATACAGTACCACATGAAAAGGTTTCTATGTCCTCATCATTAACTTTTCTTAGATACAGAAAATATGGTTTGACAAAAATTTAGTCTATGATGTCCCCAAGATCTGTCCATTATAAACAAGTTTCAACAAGTATCTATATAAAAATGAATTACAATTTTGCTTTATAGCTTGGAAAATTTATTTCAAATAGCTGTACAAATCATATGTATCATAAATAACATTCCTATTACAAAGAACACTGAATAGATTAGATTGCATATTAAAGCCCTATATTAAAACTTGGAATTGGATGAGAGAAGAGAGGCTGATTGATGGCCTTCAGACTTTGTGAAAATGGATGTGAATTCTTTTGTTGGAAGAATTCTTATGAGTGACATTGCTATCTTAAATGATAAACACATGCTTAATTTATGAAGATACCAAGGAATTATTTTGAATATTGCTGACATTTCTTTACTTTTAATGAATACAACATTCAAGACTACTGTTTCTCTTCAGGACTGCCAAGATTGTTAGAGACATTATTATTACTTATCATTGTATAAATATTAAATAGAGTCTTGTTTCATGTTTTTATGCATTTTCTCTTGCCTAATGATACTAGGTATCTTTATGTTTTACTTTCGACCACATTCATTTCCTATCGTTTGAAATATCTGTTCAGCTGTTTGGGTCAAGCATAGTTGGTGTTAAAATTAATTGGTTATTTAACACCAACTGGTAAACTATGAAAGCATGCATACTAGTAACATTATATAGACTGTTCAGCTTCTACTTATGTTTTTAAGAGTTTTACTTGCTCTCCCTCCCTCTCTCTCTCTCTCTCTCTCTCTCTCTCTCTCTGTGTGTGTGTGTGTGTGTGTGTGTGTGTCTGTGCGCGTAACAATAATTAATTTAAAAAGAGGCCATGATTTTGAACGAGAACAAGGAGAGGTAAATAGGATGGTGTGTAGTGACAAAATGGCATGAAGAACTATAATTTCAAAAATGAAGAACACATAATTCTCTGTATAAAAGTAGATACATAGTTTGAGTGAATTTCATCATCATTAAACCATCTAACAGAACACCCAACACCAGGAATGAGAAGAGAAGCCCTCTTGCCTACTTTCAAATTGTTGGTCAAGGTTATTCTACATACATATTTTAATCCATGACTTAAATTATTATTCTCTTCTAATTTTTAACTGTCTTCTTTAGTCATATAGAATTTTGGTAATCAATTTCTTCCAACATAAAATTGTACTTTTCTCAAAGTGGATTTAACATTGATATTATTCTTTCAACTTAGTATTGTTATTATTCCTTCTTAAATCATTAATAAAATTGACCAGTGAAGCCCTCTGGGAAATTTGATATTAGAATGAAATTTATTTTTTATTTGAGTGAAAAGAAGAAAAGTTTAGACACAGAAAAGAGAAATATACTTTATCTAGTCTTAAAATAAGGCTTGATGTGGGATGAAGGAGAGATGTAGTTATATGTACAAAGACCATTGACAGACAAAAATGAGGTGCCTTAAGTTTGTGAAATGTACTTAGATAGTAGAAGGTTCTTAGAATTTCACAGGGGAATGTTCCTAAAATGTCCAGGAACAATGAGCAGCAATGAGAGAACAAGAGAACAGTTTCCTTCATGCTGTGTCAGAATCTCTCCTTATTGCTGCGGTAAGCTACATCTGCCAAGGAAACACTCACTGGCACAGAAAAGTCATCAAACCTTTCAGTAAAATAAGAAAGAATAGAACCTAAAGCAGACAGGATAACTAATAATCACACCTAAAATAACCATTCTAATGTGATGGATTCTTGAAGTCTGGTAATCTCAGATTATTGCTACAACACACAACATACAACATATACAGACTTCTTTTACTTTGAAGGCTTCATACACCAAGGTACATATGTGGACTGAAGTTGAAAAATTTATGACATATATTGTTCAAAATAATCAGTAAGATGTGTCTGGGACTTTTTGTTTTTTCTACTCCTGGTGTGTATGTGTTTTGTAGGGTGTCAAAGTAATTATCTTATCTATCTCAGTTAATAAATACTGCACAACGGATTCATTTTCACAGAAATATGACATGGCATCAGGATCTAGGATGCTTTTCAGTATGTAAGCCCCCAGTTAAGATTCTTGTCCTCACTTTCTTTTACTTTTACCTAAACTGACCACACTTTACTCCAGATACATTAACAACACATCATGTATATTAACTCTTGTCTATCCTTGTGCCTCCTGAATTATGTTCCTTAACATCACCATCTTTCCAGAACTGCTGTGTAAGAATCTAAAGAGTACTTTCACCTGTAAGTACTATACTTAATTTTCACTTTTACTTTCTATATAATTATGAAATAGATATTCAGAAAATGAATGATTTCAAAACACAAAATATTTTGATTAAAATTTAAGTAATAATTATATTTAGTCTTTCTTTCTTCACTATCCCCATTTTTAGTTCTGGGTATCTAATAGCCAGAAACAAGTGCTAACCCACTGAGATTTACAACAGTTTCTACTAAATAAAAATTTTAAGAATCAAGCAGCAGTTTACTGTTATAATACTTTAATAGATATCTTTCCCCACAATTCTGTCATTGTACAAATTTTTACAATTTTTTAAAATTTAAAATTTAAATAAAATTTAAAATGGTTTTAAACAATTACATTAAGTTTGATATCAATTTAATAAAACTACTTGATATTCTATTACATTGTGTAAGAACAATATGTATGTCTATTTATTTAAAAAGAAAAACAAAGAACCCTTTTTTATCTGCACAAACACTCATTTCAATTGCATCTCTGTTTTACATGTTATTCATCTAAATTAGAAGACTAACCTTTGTGTAAATAAGGTATTTGTGAAAACACTGTGATGTTGATATAATTATTTTTTAGATGCAAAATTATTTATGGTCAAAAATGTAATATATTATGTTTCCAGAATCTACATGTCATCAACAATTCAGAAAAATAGTTATATCTATATGAACTACTAGTTTTGTTTTATAGCTTATGAGATTTTTTAAATAACTGTAAAAATCACATATATGATAAATCAAACAGCCTTCCTATTACTATGACTCCTGAGTAAAATAAGTTGCAAATAAACTTGAAAATTGAAAAAAGAATAGAGGATGATGAACTTCTGTAATATATACTGTTGTCAAGGTCATTTACACAGAAATCTCTGTGTTTTTTTTAAATAATATTTCATGATAACTTTTCTATAATCATATATTTATGTGTATATGCATGTATGAGTGAAGCTTCTGTAAGGCAAAGAACAGCATAAATAAGACAAAATGAAAGACTAAAGAATGGGAAAAGGTCTTCACCAACCCAATATCTGACAAAAGACTGATTTCCAAAATATATAAAGAACTCAAGAAACTGGACATAAAAACACACACTCAAAAAAATCATCCAATTCAAAAATGGGGATAGAACTAAACAATTTTCAGCAGAAGAATCTCAAATGGCCGAAAGACATTAAATGGATTGCTTAACATTCTTAATCACCAAGGAAATGCAAATCCAAAAGATTTAGAGATACTATTTTAAACCTGTCACAATGGTTAATATCAAAATACTGGTGACAGCTTATGTTGGAGAGGATGTGGAGTAAGGGGAGCTCTCCTCTGCTGCTGGTATGAGAGTAAACTTGTACAGTCACTTTGGAAATAAGTATGGCAGTTTCTCAGAAAATTGTGAATCAGTCTACCTCAAGACCCAGCAATACATCTCTTGGGCAGATACCCAAAGGATACTCAATCATACCACAAGGACACTTGCACAACAATGTTCATAGTAACATTGTTCTTGATAGCCAGAATCTGGAAACAATCTAGATGCCCTTCAATTAAAGAATGTATAAAGAAAATGCGGTACATTTACACAATGGAGTATTAGTCAGCTGTGAAAACAAAAACATCATGAAATTTGCAGGCACATGTAAGGAACAAGAAATAACTATCCAGAGTGAGGTAACACAGCCTCAGAATAATAAACACAGTATGTTCTTACTCATAAGTGGATATTAGATGCACCGCAAAGGATAACCAGACTACAGTCCACAGCTCCAGAGAAGCCAGGTAACAAGGAAGAACCTAAGAGGGAAACATGGATCTCCATGGGGAGAGGAATTAGATAAGCGCTTCTGGGTAAATTGGGGGCAATAGGGGGTGGTAAAGGTAAAGGTTGGGGAACGAGAACATGTGAGAATAAGATGGTTGAGGCGGGAGAAGGACGGAGTAGCAGAACAATGAAAGAGAGATCCTGATAGAGAGAGCAACTATGGGGTTAGGTACAAACCTGGTGCTAGGGAAAATGCCAAAACCCCACAAGGATGACCCCAGATGAGATTCCTAGCCATAGTGAAGAGGTGCCCAAACTGGCTTTCACCTTAATCAGATTGGTGAATACCCCAACTACCATCATAGAGCCTTCATTCAGTACGTGATGGAACCAGATGCAGGGATCCACAATCACGAGTATCAGGCCGAGTGCTGGGAATCCAACCGAAGAGAGGGAAGAGGGAATATTTAAGTAAGGGAGGTCAAGATCCATGATGGAGAAATCCACAGAGACAGCTGAACTAAGCTCGTGGAAACTCAAGAACTCTGATCGACAGCTGTGGAGCCTGACAGTACTGAACTAGGCCCTCCATATATGGGAGGCAATGGTGAAACTTGGACTTCTGAGGGGCCCTTGGCAGTAGGATGAACATATATCCCTGGTGCATGAGCAGCTTGTTCGAGCCCATTCCCTATGGCAGTATTACAGGCTCAGGCTTAACGAGGGGAAAAGGGGCTTTGTCCTGCCCCAGCTTAATGTGGCAGACATTTTGACTCTCGATGGGAGCCCCTACCTGTTGGGAGGAGTGGACTGGGGTAGGGGTAGACTGGAGGTGACGTGAGGAGGAGGTGAAAGGTGGGGTGGCAGGGAGAACGTCGGTTGGAATGTAAAATTTTTTTAAAAAAGAAATTTCTGTGGCTTTTCTAAACAGAATATCTCATGGAAAGTATTCTGTAATCATACACATGGGTGTGTATACACACACAACACACACACACACACACACACACATATGGAGAGAGAGAATTGTCCATTTTAGGTACATTTGAGATTTCAAATGTAAAATTCTACAGTAAATAAAAATCAAATTCAAAAGTTCACTTGTAAAAGCACATTTCTTTGTTCATTAACTTTATTTTATCATTTTTCTGATGCCCTTTTTTTCTGAAAGAGAAAGAAATGGTGTGGATTGAATAAGACTATAAGAAAGATCTGGAGGTGTTGAGGTAAGGAAAACCATCATCATCATATATTGTATGAAAGCAATCTATTTTTAGTAAAAAAAAACTTTATTAGGTACAGTTTTGTAATAAGAATTTTCACAATATTTCTGCACAGACTTTTAGTCTAAAAGTATATTTAATCCCTAACTTATTGGCTGCCATTCTGGTTTTCAAGTCCACTGAGAACATTATCTTTGCACTGTCCTTTTCATATTTAATAAATGATTTTTTACTGTAGTATGTTTGTGCATGTCTATCGCCAATTTCTTCTGTGCATATGGTAAGCTTTCAATCAGTTTGTTTGAATGTGCTTTTCATGTTCACATACTAAGACGTAAAGATTAATTTGACTTTTGATTTGACAAATAGAATACATATTGTCAATATTGAATTCTACTTTTTGGATAAATGAAATGGATGAATATTTTTTCCTAATTTTGTCATGTATGTTTATTAAAATAATTTTATTTATTTGGTATTTATTTACTTATTTTTTTCTGGTCTGAGTCTCCTGTTTTCATATAGCTCATTGCTGCTATTAAAAATCCCTTTGTCTTAGATACTTCTTCATTGTATGGGAGCAGTTTCTTCTGGGAAATTCGTTGACTTTTAAATTAACATTTGCATTTTCTTTACCTAATAACATTCTTCAGGCAAAATAGCAGCACATTCTTAAAGACGTTAAGCAGGCAGAATTTCAGAAGCAAGAGTCAACGGTGGGGTTAAGTTTCCATCTGAACAACTGATCTAGAAACATTTGAACACCAAATACTTTAACACAAACACTGAGGCATAAAACATCACAAACAAACTATAGTGAGTCTCCCTCAAATACTTAAGTTTGTAAACTTGATACTCTTAACATGTTCATTCTTTGTGGCACAAGTGGTCTCTTATTACGTATTTTTTTCAGTTTTTTTTATTTTTTGTAAGATAATTTGTGAATAAAAATTTTGTTGCAAATTTTTCCTAATATTTTCCAAAGTTGTTTAATGACATGCTTAAATCCATGGGCTTTTGAAGCTCAAACAGTATCGTACGATGTTTATAAATACTATATATTTGTGTATAAATTTATGAATTACAAGAGTGCTGAGCTAGGAGTAAATAATCACAATCTTTTTGAGAAATTTGTAAAGGTTTGCAGGACTTGATCAATTTTGTCTTTCTTGTCCTATCCTCCTGACAGTGGTCATTTCTGTTTGTCGTATTGTTTTATTTAAACAAACTAGTATAAGCCAGGCCAACAATCCTATTTTATCTCTTCCTTAAAAGTTGCATTATTTCTATTTCCATATATTTTTATATACAGTAAGTCTTTTGAAATATATTTTTGTAGTCAATATTTACTTGGTTGAGAAATGTGGAAGCTCTCAACATAAAATGAGTTAGCTTTCACCGTAATAACTATGAATTCTTATCAGAATAAAACACAATTTTTAAATAATTTTCACTAATGTTTTGCTCATCTTTTCAAGTTGATAAAGGAAATCTGTGCACTTTAAATAACTTTTTAAATTTAGAAGTTACATTAAATAGCAAGGAACTTGTGGGAAATGGAAAAGCCTTTCCATTAAAGGTTTCAGATATAACATGCTCTATTCAGACACAAGCTAAACATAAAATGAGAGGTTTTTCTCTCGACTGAAAAAGCTAGAGAGTAATTAAAGGTAATTGGTATGTTATTATTCTTAAAAGGTTCCTTTTTCTGTTCTAAGAATACAAGGGAACAATTGAATAGATAAAAAGCAAACTATAAATGGCCAAAATGGTCCTTTTGTAAAATAAGGCATTTCTCTAGACAAGATATTTCAGACTGAGGAACAGCAGGAGTTATATCTGTTGGTTGGTTTATCATACTAGAGAGAAGTTTGTTAGGATTTTAATCTCATGGTGTTGAAAATATTTTAGCAACCAAAAGAGAACATGAGTCTCTTGAGATACACCAATTGGCATAATTTAGTGTAAGCCTACTAAAGATATACTTAATAAATGAAACTGAAAAGTGAGAAAATATTTCAGTAATTATCAGTAGCAGATTGACACTGTTCACAATATTGATCCACTATGGGAAGTGCTTGCTCTTGCAATTTTGTTACCCACATCATGCACATTTTTCCAGATAAATCAATAAGAGTTCTCATTAAAGAGCCATTTATTTGGTTTTCAGTTCATCAATGAACACTTGTAAGGCCCCTTTCCCACTTAGAGTCAATACAGTGACATACTTCATATCTTAAATTTAGTTTATCATCTCTAACAAAACTCCCACAGTAATTGAACCTCATTCATCTGACCTCAAAATAAAACATATACCCCTTCCTCATGTATTGTCTTGATAAAATCATACCTTTTCTGGATTATTTCTCTGAAATATGGTTTACACATATATCTTATTGCATTGTTACTGTTGTTCTTCTACTTTATAGACTTTGTCTTTTCCCCCATTTTCAGAAATGCAAAATATAACCTTACGAACCTTAATTTTACCTTATTGTAGGTATTGTTAATGAATGGAAAGCTAATTTACAAGTGGGTGCATTCAATCATAATCTTGTAAGGACAAGGTTAATGTGTTAATTCTGAATCACAGCAAATAACGCCACCATGGGATATGACTTACTTTAAATCTATAGTTCTCAACACAGTGAGTGTGAGAAAAAAGTATCAATTTAAGTCTATCAGACAATACTGGCACTATGGAGCTTAAAATATTCATTTTATATTTATATTTTTTGAAACATTCAGCTTATGTTTTTTGCTTTATATTGTTTATGCTGGTTGTAATTCTTATTTTTATACTTGATATCTGTTCTTATTGGATATAGTTTTATATTGGGTTTGGAACTCTCTTATTTAGAAAAAAGGAGGAGGTGATAGGGAACCTCCTTCAGCCAAAGACGTTTGAGTGGCTGGAACAGGTTTGGTGTGGCCTTAGATACCAAAAGCACGAGAGTCTGCCCACCACTCTCTGTCTCCCCACTTGCCACACCTGGATGTTGGATCTGTTCCAGTTCCCCATTATGATCTATGAGTTCCCCTTTAATAAAGAACCCCTTATTTATCCTACTCAGAGCTACTGTGGGATTCTTTTATTCATGCCCCAACCCCTTCTGACACTTTCCTCTTCAACTACCTCTGGCTATTACTATTTTTCAGCCTACATGACCTGACTCTTGTTATGAGGTCTGTGATATTGATGTCTTCTTTGTGACTGAACATACTACAACATCTTATGTTCTGCATTTTGACTAGTTTTGATTGTTATCTACTGCATGAATCAGTGTCTCTATGAAGAATGAGAGGTGCATTAGTATATGGTACAATAGGTACAATGACTAAAACTTTAAGGATAATCTAACTCCATTTATGAGAATAATAGTAGGAAGTTCTTCTAAAGGTTCAATGATCTTCCTAATCACTGTTTCTTAGTCTAGATAACAGTGCCGGGAATGGATTGTAACCTGTGTCGTGGGACTTAAATCCAATCAGCAAGTGTTTGGTTATTCTCACAATATTTGTGACACTATTTCAATGAGTTCATCTTGCCAGGCTAACCTTTTATGGTAACTCACAGAGTTAAAAACTGATTAAGAATGATAATCATGGCAGTTTACATATGATCTTACTAAAGGTTTGAGAGCATATAGAAGACCTGCATATAGCAGTCAAACAAGATAAGTCCCAGATAGAAGGGAGTAGGCACAATGGCCCATCCCAAGCTGAGGAGCGGCTGACAATAGGTAGATGCTGGAGGGAGGAGAGTCAGCTTATTTTAAGAGTATGAAGGACTTGCCACCCCAATAAAACTCTTGTAGATCAACCACACTCCAGGGTTTACCCCATACCAACCAGTTTTGGGGCAGCATCATTGGACTCAATTGTCTTTAAAAATATAAAAAGAAAACACAAAGTTTAATGATAGGCAGGTAGGGGTGAAAATTGGAAGATGTGGGTGAGAATGAATATGATAAGAATATATTGCATGCAATTTTCAGATAATTAAGAAAATAATTTAAAATAATAAAATAAAATATAAATAGGTATATACAAATACATTAATGTTACTTAAATCCTTAATAATGTAGTATTTCATAAAATGTATTTATTTTAGAAGAGTACTTTAATAGATAATGAACAGCATGTTATTACATTTGACAGAGAACCAAGATAATTCCTACAGCTAAACTTCCTTTATGTTGGTTGCTTTCAGTTGAGTCAATGAAACTGAAGACCACGCTGTCACTTTCATTGGTTTTGGTGTGCAACGCACCTAGAATTTTGGTTCTAATGTAGATGGATCTCTTCACAGATAGAATCTGGAAGTCTGTTTTTACTGAAACTATTACCTCTATACTTGGGTCTGCACACATTTCAGATGCTTAGCTGAAACATGACTGGCGACACTGATGAAACTTTCAGATTCATAACATGGATTTCATAATTTTATGGCTGTTTGTGTTCCAACCACCAGAAATTAGCAGTGTCCTTTACCAGACCACCAATGTGTTTTGTATAACACTCTGCCTACTAGTCATGTTCTAACCTAAGGGCCTTCATTCCTCCCACACGTAAGGATGAAAGGAACATAACACTTATCTAAACCATGCTGGTTACTTAAGGAGGGAGTGTGATGGCTCATTCTGATTGTCTATTTGATGGAATTAGTACTCTTCCATAAGCCTGATGCAAGGTACCTTTGTCAAAACATGTGACACCATTTAACAGCCTACCTTAGCACTTGGGCAAGTAAATGGGGTAACCATTTAATGGGTCCTACAAAGGAAAACATTATTTCATGCTAGTAAAATGTCAGAGGTTATAGTATGACCTAGCTGGAGGAGTTGTGTCACTAGGTTGTACAATTGGAGCTACATCCAACTCTCATCACTTCTTGTTATGCCATGTTCTCGGCATTCCAACCACCTTGAAGTCACCTGTTCCCACTCGCTATGTCTCGTATCCCATGATGTTCTTGCCAAACACAAAGAGCAAAGTAATTATGGTCTGAACCCTTTGGAACTAGTAACAAACAAACCCTTCCTCAGCTTGTTTACCTCATATAGTTTGTTTCTGCAATGTGAAAAACCACTAATACTGAGAGATATTTCTCCATCCAGTTGCTTTGTTGGACTTCCCTTCATCTTAAAAATATTCTTTATTCACCCAGGTCATTTTATACCTGAAAAAACATGGATGGGTTTGTTATAGTTACTTATACTGAATATTAACTTATTTAAAGGCATTATTAAATAAAATATGTTCTTGAGGACACTGTTCCTTTTCTACACACATCCACTTTTCCTCCTCTTCCCTATCAGCCATTATTTAGTTTCCTTCTATTTTTCCTTTCCTCCTTTATTTTGTATATTTTCCAATCTTTCTTTTCTAGTATATGACAATTTAATAATATAAATAAAATCAGAAATAAAGACAAGCCGGTAATTATTTAGGTTAGACGATAACATGTGTCAATGAGAACAAAGAACATTTTCATATAATTCAAGTGCATTTTGTACCACACTAATTTTTGATAGCAAATTGCATTTATAAATTTAGTAACTAATGTCATAATCTGGTGTGGGAGAATTGTCCGTATTCTGTCAATCATGATTTAAATAAATGCTGATTGGCCATTAGCCAGGATGTATAGGTGGGACAACCAGACAGGAAGTAGAGGCAGAGCAAAGAGAATAGGAGAATTCTGGGAAGCAGGAAGCTCTCTCGACATTCCTGCCTGGACCGCTAAAGAAGCAGGATATGACGTGCCCCACTGAGAAAGGTACTGAGCCATGTGGCTAACATAGATAGGGATAATGGGTTAATATAACTTACAAGAGCTAACAAGAAGCCTCAGCTGATTGTAACTTATGGGGACTCTCTGTGTGATTTTCTCTGGGACTAAATGGCTCAGGGACCAGGCAGAACATAAACCCCAAGCAGGCCTTCATGCTACAATAATCTACTTCCAGAATTTTTTAAATAGGGTTTTTACTTTCTAACCTTCCTCTGAAATTTCAGTAAATGACAGAAGCATAAATGTTTCAAAGAATCAAAAGGAATGCAGGCATCATATTTATTTTCTTTTTCTTCTTTTCCAATTGAGAATATCTTAGCCCCCCACTCATAAAAACTAATCATTATTTAGTGGAAATCTGCAAAGTGTATGGGATAAATATTTTCATTGTATTTATTTTATTTTACTTTTATTTTGTATGTAACCATATTTATTAAAAATAAACAGCAAATTAATATAAACTAAATGCCAATTAAGCATGGTAATAAATGTAATCATAGATATTTAAACTACAATCCCAAAACCTCAGTGTACACACACATTCTCTGAAATGTCAGTGGGTGAAGACATTATGTGCGTCCACCAGCCTTACATTTCTGCTGCCACCCACATATTACTGGGTGTGCATCTCGTAGGATCACACTGCTTCTCCTTCTTCATGACAGTATTCAAGTCCTTTTCTTCCTTGCCCTTTGGCGGTCATATGCAATTAAGTTCAGTTCTCAAATATTTCAGGTTAAATTCTTTAAAATTTGTTAATTATATATTTTGTTGCATCTACTTCACTTGATTAATCTAATTGCAGCATTGTTCTGTGGAATGGGAAATGAAATTTTTTTTAGGGTTTACTACATACCCAGCCCACATAACACAGAATTTTTACTTGTGACAAAAATATAATTAATTCAGAATCTTCATGGTAGTCTTTGGTACTTAAATACATAGATAGATGATAGATAGATAGATGATAGATAGATACTTACATACATATATTCAAATACACATACTTACATAATAAATAGATAATAGAGAGATGGACAGACAGACAGACAAAGAGATACTTAAAGTCACATCCTAGTTATAGCTCACACATCTACCTTACAGAAGACTCTAGTTTTGAGTTTCATTCTGATGTGCACACATTTGGAAAGACACAGGAAGGATCTCTGTTATGTTTTTAATGAATTAAAAGGAGCTGTTGTTCCATTTGTCACTCTTATATGCATCTTGTTGTCCATAAAGTACTTGTCAACTTTTAGGCTGTTCTTTTTTCTATTACATTTAAAGTATTATATTACATGAATATGTAAACTCACTTTTGAGTTGGAGAGATAGACAGGTTTTTTTGAACTCATATGGAATAAAAGGTAACTTTATTGTTTAAGAAATGTAAAAACTATAAAATTTGTTGTTATCATTCATGGGTGAATTACTTGGGAATTCTAGCCCCTTTAAAACTAAAACGGTAAAAAGGTCAACAATCTTTTAAAAGACAGGATTGAGAAAACATTGGCTACTTCAGGAGGGAAGGAAAACAGTTCTCTGGAAACCGCTAAGGACGTCTTTTCTGAATTGCCAGCTCAGTGGCAACTAAAATGCCCTTGCAAGATTTTCAGTTACTGGGCCTGCACAGTGCCTCCCTCCCTTTTAAAGTCAATCTTGAAAGGAAGAAATGAAACAAGAGATAAGGAGCATACATTTGGGAATGTAAATGTTTATTAAATCTATTCCTGCATTAATCTCTGCATAAAGAAGTTGAAATTTGGGCCCCCCATTTATCCTATGGTTGCTAATATTTACATGTGTATATTACTAAACATATTAAATAGATTTTTATATATTTAAATGTGTCTGAAATTGCATTAAAGCAGTAAAGTTAGTATATATACATGAAATCCATATTCTTTTAAAAACCTTATTTTAATCCAAATTCTTAGTAAACATTTCTATTCAAGTGAGGTTTTGTTTTATTTTGTTTGTTTTGTCTTCTTTTTCTTTCTTTCTTTCTTTGCTTTTTTTGTTTTGTTTTTTCTCTTAATATTCTTACAAAATCTTACAAAAGAGTAGGGATAAGGTAGATCATGAGTTCTGGTGGAGATGCATAGTCCTTTTCTCCCTCCCTCTGATCCAATATATCAGTGAGATAGAAGATACTTAATAGCTTCTTCTGTTTGAGTACCAGTACTTAATAACGTCTTTCTACTGTTCATTTCAGAAAATAAAATTAATAAAAGCAAATCATTAATCCAATTCACTATGTATGAAATTAGAAATAATATTATGAGCTTTTCAAACATTGCATGCATGTAGTAGTAATTAGATCTTGTAGGAAATTAAATTTATTTAACCAAAAGACCAAAGTTAGCATATTGCATGATGAAATTAATAAAGTAATTCTATTTTGTTAATAACATAAAGTTTCCATTTATACTTTGTTATTTTATGAAAGTTTCAAATAAAACTATTAAATCTTTGGTCATTCAAATTTTAAAATTTGTTTCAATTTTACATGAGGATAAAATATTTTATACTACAAATACATATAAAATACATTTTTGCAAATGAAAAGGTCTTAAACTCAATATAATTTCAGTATAATTTTTATGTTTGAACTAACCTGAAATGCAGAACATACTATCCCATGCTGTGGTTGAATTAGGAATGCTAATCAAGGATATTCTATATAGGGAAATAAGTAACTATTTATAGAAAAAGACATCTGATATCATAACTTGAAGTAAGAAATTAAACAATATACCATTTCTACAAATCATAAAATATTGTATTAAATATTATTTACTTACATTTTATAAATATACAAAATAATGTGTTTCATTATGATCTTTTAATGCATATTTTTATTATTCTTGGCCTTCCTTATTTATTTCGGTCTCAAATCCCTCTTTCACCTTCCCTTTCTACTGGTTCCATCCTCCAATCAGATGCATTCATGCCATGTATGTGTCACTGTTTATATTTCCCATATATGTATATATAAACATATATACATACATATATATACACACACACATATGAAAAATCTATTATCTATTATCTAATATCAGCACTTGCAAGGGAGAGCATGGTACTTGTCATTCTGAGTCCGACTTTTTGACTTTTGTATGTGACAATGATTTCTAGATTCATACAATTTCCTAAAAATCATTTTCTCTTAAAAATGAATAAAATATTGCAGTCTCCCCACACCCCAAAAGAACCTGATGTATCAGAGACCAATAAAGCTCTTCCTGCCTCCATCTGGATCAGGTGGGTGTCTGGGTTCCCATTTGAAGGGCCCAGTGGGAGGGCCCAAGCCCCCTGAGGTACATCACAAGCTCCACCCCCACCCACTGAAGCCCCAAAGACCTGACAGCAGCCTCCCCATAGCCCCAAACATACTCTGTCCCATCAGTAGCCATCAGAGGCAAGGCTCTGACTGTACCTGGAGAAGACACCACCTAAGCCACAGGCCCCACTTTGGCAAATTGGAGGAAAGAGGAAACCCTGAAGCACAAGCCCTACCTACAACATTATATGAAGAGATGGGTAAATGGCAGTGTTAGCATACATTCAACAACAGAAAGAGTAATATGGCACCACCAGAAACACATGGTTCTACAACAACAACAAGACCTGAACAACCCAATGAAGATGAAGCAGAAGAAAACAATCTTAAAAATAACTTTATGAAGATAATAGAGGTCCTTAAAGATGAAATGAAAAATTCTCTTAAAGAAGTGGATGAAAAGACAAACAAAAAATTGAAGAAATCACCAAATCCCTTAAATAAAGCAAAGAAAGAAAAGAAAATATGATCCAACAGGCGAAGGAAACAGTTTAATACCTGAAAACTTAAATAGATGCAATAAACAAAAATACAAAAAGAGGAAATTCTGGAAATGAAAAATCTAGGCAAATGATCAGGAACTACAGGTTCAAGAATGACCAGTAGAATACAAAAGATGGAAGAGAAAAATCTCAGGATTTGAAGAAACAGTAAAGGAAATATATTCCTCAGTCAAAGAAAATGTTTATTCCAACAAATACTTTTTATTGCTTTTCTTGAGCTATATAGTTCTGCTCCCCTCCCTTTTTCTCTCTGCTCCCCTTCTGCCCTTTCCCATGATTCCCATGCTCCCAATTTACTCAGGAGATCTTGTCTTTTTCTACTTTCCAGGTACACTAGATCCATGTATGTATCTCTTAGAACCTTCTTTGTTGTATAGGTTCTATGGGATTTTGAATTGTAGGCTTTTTTAAAATTTGCTTTATGTCTAAAAGTCACTTATGAGTGAGGACATATGATTTTTGTCTTTCTTGGTCTGGGTTACCTCACTCAATATGTAGTTTTCTAAATCCATCCATTTGCCTGCAAATTTCAAGATGTCATTATTTTTTTTCTGCTGTGTAGTACTCCTTTGTGTAAATTCACCACATTTTTCTTATCTATTCTTTTCTCAAGGGGCATTTAAGTTGTTTTCAGATTCTGGTTATAACAAACAATGCTGCTATGAACAAAGTTGAGCACATGTCCTTGTGACCTTGTCTTTTACTACTTCTCATATAGATTAGATATCCATGGATATCTCTCTTAGGGTCCTCATTGTTATCTAGGTTCTTTGGGATTGTGAGTTGTAGGTTTATGTTTAAACCTTTGCTTCATGTTTAAAACACACTTATGAGTCAGTAAATATGATAATTGTCTTTCTGGGTCTGGGTTACTCCACTCAATATGAAGTTTTCTAGCTCCACCCATTTGTCTTCAAATTTCAAGATCCCATTATTTGTCTCTGCTGTGTAGTACTCCAGTGTGTAAATGTACAACATTTTCCTTATACACTCTTTAGTTGAGGGGCATTTAGTTTGTTTATAGGTTCTCGTTATGACAAGCAATGTTTCTGTGAACATAGTTGAGCACATGTCCTTGTGGTATGATGAGCATCCTTTGGCTATATAGCCCAAAGTGGTATTTCTGGGTCTTGAGAAAGGTAGTTTGCTAATTTTCTGAGAAATTGGCATACAGATATCCAAAGGGGTTATACCAGATTGCATTCCCACCAGCAAAGCAGGAGAGGTCCCTTTACCCCACATCCTCTCCAACATAAGTTGTCATCAGTATTTTTGATCTTGACCATTCTTACAGGTACAAGATGGAATCTCAGAGTTGTTTTGATTTGCATTTCTCTGATGACTAAGGATGTTGAACATTTCCTTAAGTGTCTTTCAGCCATTTAGGATTCTTCTGTTAACAATTCTTTGTTTGTCTGTACTCCAATTTTTTAGTGTGTGTTTGGTTTTTTTGTCTTGTTGACTATGTCTTTTGCCTTAAAGAAGATTGTCTGTTTCAGGATGTCCCAATTCAGGGAGCAGTGAGTGACCTCTGGGAACATGGAGTCACATCCAGTCCTTACTGCACCATAAGGAGCAACCTTCTGAGCCTTGGATATACAGGCACCTGGAAGATTGATTACCAGAGACACAGCCCCAACTACACCAATCAGAGGAAAAGATGGGTATACAAAGTAAGAACACCCTCAACACCAGGAAGAGCAACACAACACCAACAAAAAATTGTGTCCGCATAACAGCAAGACTTGAACACCCAAATATAGATGAAGCAAAATAAATGACTTAAAAATAAATTTAAGAGAATATTTAGGCCCTTAAAGAAGAAATGAAAAATTCCCTCAAAGAAATGTAGAAAAAGATAAACAATAATTGAAAGAAATCAACAAATCCCTTAAAGAAAAACAAAACAAACAACCACACACACACACATGCACTCACAAACAATCAAATAGATGAAAGAAACGATTCAAAAACATCCAGAAAATCTGGGACAACATGAAAAGACCAAATCTAAGTAAAATATGTATAGAAGAAAATGTCCAGCTGAAAGGTACAGAAAATATAGTCAACAAATGCATAGAAGAAAACTTTCCCAACCTAAAGTAGGATATGCCTATGAAAACACAAGAACCTTACAGAACATCAAATAGAATGGATCAGAAAAAGTTTCCTTGCCGTATATCAAAAGGCTAATCATACATAGTAAAACATATAATATTAAGAACTTCAAAACAAGGCAAAATAACATATGAAGTCATCCCTATCGAAATTACACCTAACTTCTCAATGAAAATTCTGATAGGCAATAGATCCTGAATAGACATTCTGCAGAAACTTAGCGACCACAGAAACTTGTTCAGACTACTATACCAAGCAAAGCTTTCAATCACCATGGACGAAGAAAAAAAGATATTCCATGACAAAATCTGATTTAAACAATATCTATCAACAAATGCACCAGTACTAAACATACTAGAAGAAAAGCTCCAACCCAATGAAGTTAACTACACCAATAAAAACACTGGCAATAGATAATCTTAAACCAGCAAATCCCAAAGAAGGGAAACACACACATACACACACACACACACGCACACACACACACACACACACACACACACACATACAGTATCACCACCAACAACATAAACAAAAGTAACTGGAATTAGCAATCTCTTAATATCAATGGTCTCAATTAGCCTATAAAAAATACAGGCTAACAGAATATATGCAAAATCAGGATCCATCTTTCTTCTGCATACATGATACATATCTCAATTTCAAAGACAGATGTTATCTCAGAGTAAAGGTTAGGAAAAGATTTTCCAACCATATGGACCTAGGAAACCAACTGGTGTAGCTGTCATCAAATCTAAGAAAGAAAAAAAAAATCATTCTCAAAATAGTCAAAAGTGATGAAGAGGAACATTTCATATCCATCACAGGATAAATCCATCAAGTCAAAATTGTGAGCGTCTATGCCCCAAATACAGGAGAACTCACATTTGTAAAAAAAAAAAAAAAAATAAAGAAATAAAACTTAAATCACACATCAAAGCCCACATACTGATAGTGAGAAACTGCAAAACCCTACTCTTACCACTGGACAATTCTGCAAGAAAGAAACTTAACAAAAAAATAAAGGAACTAACTTTATTGTTCCGTCCCACATGGCTCCTGGCTACCAAGGGTGGGCCACATTACCAGTACCCAGCTAGCTTAACCCCCAAAATAACCACACAGGAATTCTATTAATTAAATTACTGCCTAGCCCATTATATCTAGCCTCTTCTTGGCCAACTCTCACATATTGATCTAATCCATTTCTACCAATCTGTGTTCACCATGAGGTTGTGGCTTACCTGGTAAGATCCTAACCAGCGACAGCCTCAGGAGCTTCATGGCATCTGCCACACTGCCTTCTTCCTAGCATTCTGTTCTGTTTACTCCAGATATCTAAGTTTTGCTCTATCAAAAGGCCAAGGCAGTTTCTTTAATTAACCAATGAAAGCAACACAAATACAGAAGGACCTTCTAAACCATTTCCCCTTTTCTGTTTAAAAAGGAAAGGAAGGCTTTAACTTTACCATAGTAAGATTACATATAACAAAACAGTTGTCAAGCAAGAATTACAATTACAGTTACAATATTTAGATCTACTTTATCTTTTATCATAACAATGGAAAACTATAGCTGTAACTATCTATCTATTCTTCAACTCCATCAAAGATTCCAGAAGGAAATAATATTACCTAAGTAAACAGGAAGTATGTGGTAAGCAGCTTCCAAAACTCTAGAAATGACAGAGACATCTCACTGCCTGGACAGTCACCTAAAGTTATTTTATACTGTTGTGGCATCCATCTTCAGCCTACATGCCCATAGCATCCAGCAGACTTTTCAATGAAGCAGGAAATTTTAAAGACAGTTCAGTCAATTTCTTCTGTATTCAGTAGAATGTCTCACAGACTCTTTCATTAATCAGGAACCCCAAAGGATCATCTCACCTTTAGGCAAGTTCAGCAGTCCTCTCTCTGTGGGTTCTTCATGTCCAGTTTATGCAACAGTCCAGGCAAGAGCAGTTTCTTGCCTACATGGCTAACAAACTCCATAAGGAGCCTCTTTGATGCTCGTTTTTCTATTGAAGTAGATTGGTGCTGCCAGGAGCAGACATGTCTCATTGTCATGAAAAACCCTAAGTTATTAAATGTCATATTCTGTAGTCTTTGAAAGATATGAAGAATGCCTATCTAACTGAAATATATCTTTATATATCTAGAAAATCTAACTAACATGACTACAAACTTGACTATTATCAATGATTATCCATTAACAACCTATATTTCCTAATTATACATTACCTTTTTAAATGAACTACACAATCACAATACCTTAATCAAGATCAGAAATACATATATATAACAAAATTGACCTTAAATTTGTGCCAATAAATCAAGATTTATACCAATGCAAATTATTCATATCTGTATCATATCCCTCTTTAAATGTAAAAGAACATTTATAAACAATATTTGGGAATATGGGTGCAGTTATTTCTCTCCAAACTGCTTTGTGCTGAATGGGGACAGTGTTAATCAGGTCTTTCATGGTGTATCCTGTGTGCTAGGTTCATCTCAGTCACCAGTTGAGTGAAGTAATTTTGTGAAGGTGTTCATGGTGACCTTTCAGGAGGGAGTGGTCTATCATACCATATTGGTCTAGAAGCAATCCACAGGGTCTCTTCCTCTGTGAAAAAAAAAGAAGAACCTCTTTTCCAAAGCATCATATCCTTAGACCAAAATTCTGAAGTCAAGATACCTTTATGACATACATGCTGTATGACTATCTGTCCTCTGTCTCTTTAAAGACTTTACCCTTTTTTAAGCATCTCTCTATACTCTTTATCTTTTTTCTCTTCTAAGCCTACTACGTACATTTATTCAACAGTGTGACCCATTTAGAGGTCTTTTATGTCTGAATCTGTCCTATTGTGAATCTTTATCTTTACTATCCAGGAGCAGTTCTTAAAATGCTAAGCACTTCTTAAAAACTTAAGTTGTGCCATGTAGGGCTAATAAAGTACTGCCTGTTTCCTACCCAGTCTAAACTTTAACTGTGCGGTTACTATGATAATTGCGATAGTTCCTGCCTGAGATCAGCTCAGTTCAGCATGGCAGAGCCACTTCTGCCTCACAGCCATTTGGTGCCCCTGAGCTGCGCACAGTTCCAGGCACAGAGCAGTCCACATTGCCATCAAGCAAGCCATAGCACTTTAGTCATAAACCCCATCCAAATGCTCTGTCTCCAGCAGGAGCCAGAGATGGCTACAAGAAGTAAAGGTGGGGCAATGAGAATAGAGAATGCTGGGAAGGAGGAAGCCCATTCCTCCCTAGTCCTGCCCAGACCACGGAAGACATAGTATGTGACCTGTCCCTCTAAAAATGGTACTGAGCCATGTGGCTAACATAGATAAGAATAATGGGTTAATACAAGCTACAAGAGCTAATAAGAAGCCTGAGCTAATGGGCCAATCAGTTTATAATTAATATAGAAATCTGTGTAATTTCTTTGGGGATTTCCGGCTGTAGGAACTGGGCAGGACTAGGGAGGAATGGGCTTCCTCCTTCCCAGCATTCTCCTGTTCTCATTGCCCCACCTTTACTTCCTGTCTGGTTTCCCACCTATACTTCCTGCCTGGCCAATCAGTGTTTATTTAAAACATGATTTACAGAATACAGAAATTCTCCTGCAACAACTAACAGATGTTATGACTCAAATGGGTTTAACAGACAACTATAGAACATTCCACCCAAACATAAATGAAAATATGGTCTTCTCAGCACCCCAGAGAAACTCTCTAAAATTGACCACATATTTAGGAACAAAAGCAGCCTCAGCAGTTACAAAATAATGTAATAAACACCTGTATCTTACTGGATTACCATAGCATAAAGTTAGAAGTCAACAACAACCCTACTTGCAGAGAGCCCCCAAACTCATGGATATTGAACAATGCTCAATTGAATCGTCACTGTGTCATGGAAAAAATAAACAAAGTAACTAATGACTTTCTAGAATTTATTGAAAATGAATGTACAGCATACCCAAACTTATGGAACACTTTGAAAGCAGTTTTAAGAGGAAGGTACCTTACAATGTGGGCCTACATGAGAAACTTGGAGAAATCTCACACTAGTGACTTACCAGCACAACAGAAAGCTCTAGAACAAAAAGAAAGAAACTCACCCAGTAGGAGTAGACAAAAAATAATTAAATTGAGGGCAGAAATCAATAAAATAGAAATAAAATAATGCAATAATCAATGAGACAAGAAGTGTTTCTTTGAGAAGATCAACAAGCTAGACAAACCTTTATCCTAACTAACTAAAAGGCAGAGAGAGACTATCCAAATTAACAAAATCAAAAATGATAATGGGGATATTACAACAGACACTGGGGAAATCCAGAAAATCATCACGTCATACTTCAAAAAAAAATACTCCATAAAACTGGATTTTTTTTTAAAAAAATGGACAATTTTCTAAATAGGTGCCACATATCAAAGTTAAATCAAGACCAGAGGAACAATTTAAATAGAACCATAACACGAAATAGAAGCAATCATAAAAAAGAGAAAAAAAGAAAAGCCCAGAACCAGATGGTTCCAGTGCAGAATTCTACCAGAATTTCAAAGAGAGGCTGATATCAATACTCCTCAAATTCTTCTGTTCAATAGAAACAGTAGGAGCACTTCCAAACTCTCTTTATGTGGCTAGAGTTACACTGATACCCAAGCCACAAATAAAGATGCAACTATGAAAGAGAATTAAATACCAATCTCCCTCATGAACATTGATACAAAAATACTCAATAAAATCCTGACAAATGAATATAAGAACATGTCAGAAAAAATATTTACCATGATCAGGTAGGCTTCATACTGGGTAAATCAGTTTATAACTAATGTAGACTTCTGTGTGATATCTTTGGGATAAAACTCAGACAACAAATGGCACCAAAGTGGACAACTGCATCCACTTAAAGCCTGAGAGAGCTTGGGAAGTAACTCTAGACAAAAAAGAATAGAGTTAAGTACAACTTATTGATAGCAGCATTTTCTCAGGTGGGCTCTGCTTGCTAGAGGCAAATTCATCTCATTTAAGAGAGGCATCCTGACTCAGCTTTAGCTGTAAAACCTTGCAGCTCTTTTAAGAGGCCCTGCCACAAAACACTCAAATGGTGTTGATAAAAAGCTGACCACATGCTTTTTGGTTTTCAGCCATAGTAGGAAAAAAGCCATGTGGTTTTAATATACCAGCTTTCTGGTCCATCCTGCCAATGCAAACACTGACTCATTCAGGCAGGAGGTCTGCTACAGAGCATTTGGGTGTAATTTGTGAGCACAATGCAGCAGCTTGCTTGCTGGCAGGGACCTTGAAACACCATAGAGTTGTAGCAATAATCGCAGCTCCAGCTGGGACCTCTACCAGGAGACTGGAAATTCAAAAAGCTAAGGAATAGGCTGTATCCAGCTGTCCAAGCCCCAGGTTTAATCCTCTCCATATTGCTTAGCAAATTAAAGACTTACGTGGTCAGAGAACAGAGAGATATACAGTAAAGATATATTCAAAGACAAAGAAAACCTCTAAATGATTTACAGTGTGTTTAAAAATATATGCAGGCTTGGGAGAGAACAGAAAAAGGTTAAATTCATTAAAATAAAAAAAAGAGAGAGTAGTTGGGTTTGGTGGCACAGACCTTTAATTCCAACACTTGGAAGATAGAGGCAGGCAGACCTCTGTGAGTTCAAGGTGTGGTGGCAGACACCTTTAATCCCAATGCCTGGGAGGCAGAGACAGACAGATCTCTGTGAGTTCAAGGACAGCCTGGTCTACAGGGTGAGTTCCAGGACAAAGATACACAGAGAACCTGTCTCAAAAAACAAAAAAATAAAAGTAAAAATAAAAGAAATAGAATTTAAAGTAAGGGAATATAAAGATGGAAAACACACAGAGGATTTGGTTACTGTATGTTATTATGTTCTCTTTGAGTTGTTTGAAGGCTGAGGAAGGATCAACAGCTGCTAAAAAGTATTTGTTTATAAATGCTGCTGAGTTAATCCAAGACAGATATTTTGAGAATACCTTGACTTGAAAATTGAAGTCAAAAGATATGTTACTTTGGAGAAGAGGCTTTGTTTTTGCTTCTGTAGAAAATGAGAGGCTATGGATTTATTCTGAGTTAAGAAAAATCAGGTTTGATTAAGGAAGACCACATGAGAAGTCTCTGGTAAAAACAGATGGCCCAGATGTCTGAGTTCTACATCCAGAACAGATTCAAGACTGCTGCCTGTGATGATGAAGCCTCACAGGTTATTCCAATCAGGACTTGATCATAATTCTAAATTTTCTTTAGGACCCCATAAGATTATCAGCACCCACAACCAGCAGGAAATAGCCTGGAAATCTATGGCCACATTCCCAAAAAATAGACTGTGGATATTTTCCTTTGTTTAGAATGTTGGTTACAAGTTGTTACAGCTAATGGTCAGAAGAAAAGCTAAACAAAGGATATTAGATTCATAGTTCTTGTTTTGTTTTTTTTTTTCAAAGAGGGGGAAGTAGTGTGGTACAATGGTCTTTATTCTGTCAATTATATTTTAAATAGACGCTGATTGGCCAGTAGCCAGGCAGAAAGTATAGACGGGACAACCAGACAGGAATTAGAGGCGGGTCAAGGAGAAGCAGAGAATTCTGGGAAGAGGAAAGCTTGATGTGACACAGAAGAAGCAAGATGTGACTGTGCTGCTGAATAAGGTATCGATCCATGTGGCTAACACAGATAAGAATAATGGGCTAATAGAAGTTGTAATAGTTAATAAGAAGCCTGAGATACTGGGACAATCAGTTTATAACTAATGTAGACTTCTGTGTGATTTCTTTGGGACTTAATGACTAAGAGAACTGGGAAGGACAGAAACCCCAACAACAGTTTCATCCCAGAGATAAATAATTCAATATATGAAAATCTGTCAATGTAATCCACCATATAAAGTAACTGAATAATTAAAAAACCGTAAGATCATTTCATTAGATATTGAATAATTCTTCGAGAAAATGTGACCTGCCTTCATAATAAAGGTCTTGTTTAGATAAGAGATACAAGGAACATACCTAAACAAAATAAAGGCAATTTGTCAGACAATTTTAACTTGTATGGGTCTACAGTCCAGTGGTTGTGGGATTTTTCTAATTGTCCATATTTAAAATACTGTTTCTCACTTAACCAAAAGTGTTATAAAATGAAATTAAAGACTGTGGTTAACAGGGGGATTATTATAAAGATAAGGACAGAATGGACTTTACAGTGAGTTCAAAGTCAAGTTGGAATTTCATGTGAGATACCATGAAAAGAAATACAACAAAGATATGTGTTAAAAATTGCCTATTTGTGAAATCCTAAATATTTCTAGAGTTAGAATAAAATAATTGTTAACAGAACCTTACTTTCAGACTTCCATAGGCTTTGAGGATCTCAGCTTGGGGCTTGAGGGCAAGATTTTTAACTTTCCTCTGTTTGATATTTAAAGTTTGATTAGTGCATGCAGGTTCTTGGGGATAATATTAACAGAATCCAAGGCTGTAGTCAAAGACATATTTTACTTTCCATCTTTTTCTAGTTCACAGTGTAAACTGTCTTTATAGATGACCATTCATTTAATAACTTTCTGGTGTGGGAGATTTGTCTGTATTCTGTCAATCATATCTTTTTTTTAAGAGTCCTTTTTTTAAAATATTTATTTATTTATTGTGTATACAATGTTCTGTCTGTGTGTATGTCTGCAGGCCAGAAGAGGGCACCAGACCTCATTACAGATGATTGTGAGCCACCATGTGGATGCCGGGAATTGAACTCAGGAACTTTGGAAGAGTAGGCAATGCTCTTAACCACTGAGCCATCTCTCCAGCCCCTGTCAATCATATCTTAAATAAACATTGATTGGCTGGTAGCCAGGCAAGAAGTATAGGCAGGAAAACCAGACAGGAAGTAGAGGTGGGGCAATGAGAACAGGAGTATTCTGGGAAGAAGGAAGCTCTTTCAGCAGTCCTGCCCAGACCATGGAAGAATCAGGATGTGACGTGCCCTGCTGAAAGAGGTACTGAGCCATGTGGCTAACATGGATAAAGATAATGGGTTAATATATGTTATAAGAGCTAATACAAAGAGTGAGCTAATGGTCCATTCAGTTTATAACTTATGGAGATGTCTGTGTGATTTTCTTTGGGGTTAAACGGCTGCAGGAACTGGGCAGGACAGAAACCCCAACACGCAGGCATTCATGTTACAACTTTCTATGTTTTACAGACTACCTACTCTTGAGGTACGAATACTCAGGATAAATGATTCAGCTGACATTTAATGTCTTTATAAACAGGCTGTTGGGTTAGAACAACATTTGCTGTTTGTACTGTTACATACATCAATTTATTTCTGCTGATTTTGTGTATAAAGAAACCAGTTTTGTTAACATCTTTCTCTTTTCTTATCCCTAGAGGTGACCAGTCCTGGAAGAGAGCTCGGGATGAGTTGGCTTATAGTAAGTAATTATGCTTTTCCTGTTTTGATGGGTTTTTGATATGGGTCAGTTTCTTAGGATGAGTATGAAATCCATGTGTTAGGATTGGTGGTCTACTTGGCACAGCATGGATTGTGAAGTTGAAGTCCTTCTGTACTTGGGTTCAGGCAGGTTCCAAGAGACCATCAAGACTCTTTGGGATAATGCCCCAAGATCAGTTCCTGGTGATATTGGTTCCTTTTCAGTTCTCTTAGAACTGTGTTATTTTTCAAAGTTTTAAAAATAAACACACCAGGAGATGGGGATCAGGAGAGAAATAGCTTGTGTGAACAGAGTGCTCTCTGTCTCTCATGGTTTTTCTTCTGACTTTTTTTTTTCCAGACAGTCCATCCACTTGTGCAAGTTCCAGGGGATATAGATAGTGACTGTTGAAGTACTCTTCTCCTGGAGAGAAGACACTCCGGAGCTGCAGAAATTGTTCCAGGCACAGTAGGGCCTGCACCATTCAGGAGCTCTGTCAAAAGGCTGTTCTCAGAATGGATGCCACACTTCTTTCTTTGATTTTCAGTTTTAAAAAAACAAGAACTGACAAAAATAATTGGTGCTAGACTTGAGGGTGATTTTGAAATGGGACAATCTTTTATTTTTTTTCCATACATTGTTTTGTTTTATTTTTTCCATTCAAGAACATAATTAAAGAAATAAAATTTTTTACCTTTCTTCCCCTTCTCCCGGTCCCCTCCCACTACCCCCCCACCCCTCCTCCCTCCCCCTTCTTCCTTGAAAGAGGGCATGGTGCCCTGCCCTGTTGGAAGTCCAAGGCCCACCCCCATCCCTCCTGGCCTAGGAAGGAGTGCATTCAAAAAGACTCGGTTCTCAAAAAGATAATACATGCAGAAGAGA
>PVIU01006739.1:0-98695 GCA_004026605.1 Ondatra zibethicus
CATTTCTTTACCAGAGGATGCTCCCACCCTCTCCAGGATCACACTGAAGGATAACTCTCATTTCTTTACCAGAGGATGCTCCCCACCCTCTCCAGGATCACACTGAAGGATAACTCTCATTTCTTTACCAGAGGATGCTCCCCACCCTCTCCAGGATCACACTGAAGGATAACTCTCATTTCTTTACCAGAGGATGCTCCCCATCCTCTCCAGGATCACATTGAAGACTAACTCTCATTTCTTCTCTCTTGAAATTTAGTTGCCGGACGTTAGCTATCATGAGCTCTTTGAGTCCTAAAATTCCAACCGTTCTGGGCTCAAAGCCAGATACCTCCCAAGTCTCCACAGGAGACTCATTTCACTACCACCGAGATTTGTGAGCACAGGACCCTGAAGAGCCAACAGGTTACATTCCATGTCTGCCCTGTCCTAAAATGCCAACACAGATGGCCAGAGGCCCTATTTGGGATGATCCACAACCTGGTTCTAAAACTCTAACTTACTCCAGCAGGACTACTGCTGGCTCTGGTCCCTAGAGGGCAAACACTCAGGCTTGCCTCATGGACTAAAATCTAAAGTCTAGGAGTACACATGTGTTCTCAGAGGATGTCAGATGTCAGGAAGAGTCACTTGTGGCTATGGACCTCCCCAATCCCCCGCTGCTGTGACCTATGCAAGTCTTACTCCCAAGAAGTCATCCTCACCACTTCCTCCCATGAGCTTCTGGACAGCACCAACACTTGCACCAAGGACCACAGCTCAGGCGCAGATTCAACAGGCACCTTCAGCAATACTACTTGCCTGGGAAAAGACGGTGCATTCTGTTCAGCTAGATATCTGGCCCACACATGTAAGCCATTGGCATAGGATATTATTGTCAAAGGTCTTAAATAAGTAACCCTGTGTTTCTGATGACACCTTAGGAAGTCTCAGAGGATACAGGACCATGGGACCAGAGTCCCAGAGTCATCACCACAGGCTGACAGAGGAGAAAGTGCACCCATCAGACTCTGCCTGCCTCTCCTCAATCTAGGTTCCACCCTGACATCCCACCCCACAAATGACAAGAGTGTACAGACAACGACAAGACTTTGCCGTTGAGGGAGCTATGGCTCCTCGGAGAGACCAGGCATTGACGCACAGTTGCTACTTTTGGCCCTGCAAGCCACTGAGGCATTTGTGTGGTGGCAGGAAAAGCTGTAACACGTAAGACAACCGAAATCATGCCTACCCACAGGATGGAACATCCCCTCAGACTCTGAGAAAAGCCTTCCTATGAGAATACCTGGTATCCATAGAGTAAGAGCTTTGAACAGTGACAATGGTGAAAAGGATCACGGGATGAGACAAAATGCACACCAGGTAATTAGCCTCTGGGTCCTACAGCACCTGAGGGCCTTGCTTTTTGGCCACAGGAAAGATCAGAGGACAACTTGCTGGAGCCAGTTCTTTCCTGTGTGCATTCCGAGGACTGAACTTGGGTCATTGGGCTTGGCAGCCTTTACTGCCAAGCTATCTTGCCAGCCTGATGCAATCTTCTAAAAAGTTAACTACTGGTTAAAAAATAGTGCTTCTCAGATAAAAAGGAAGGATTCCTTAGTACGGCCAGTGTTATGGACCTGTAATCCCAGCGCTGGGAAGGCTGGGGCAGGACTCTTATGAGTGTATGGACAGTCCAGGCTATGTAGGGAGACCACTCTCAACTGCGAAAAAGAAAAACAAACAAACAAAAAGCCAGAATCCTGTCCCCTGCCTACTTTGGTCTTCCTGCACCCCTCCTCCACAATCTGAGTGTTGCACAAATCCCTCCACCATAAGAGGTTTTCAGTATTAGAGCCAAGGTACCAAACATGTGGCAGTCAGTTAAGGCCTGAAATGGGCAATGTCCCTTCCTCCCGACAACAGCTGTATACTTTCTCAGGCACAATGAAGAGCAATAGGTTGTGAATCCCCAACCCCATAATTTGCTAAATAACTGATCAAAGAAACACAATGAAATTTATGGAAAAAAATGCTTTGAACTTTTAGCATGAGGCATAGGCATCTTAACTGATGCACCCACATGGCTGCAGGGTCTCACAGATACACCCACATGGACCCACACGGCTGCAGGGTCTCACAGACGCACGCACATGGCTGCAGGGTCTCACAGATGCACCCACATGGCTGCAGGGCCTCACAGACACATCCACATGGACCCACACGGCTGCAAGGTCTCACAGATGCACCCATAAGGCTGCAGGGTCTCAGACACACACACAGAGAGAAATAGAGAGAGAGAGAGAGAGAGAGAGAGAGAGAGAGAGAGAGAGAGAGAGAGAGAGAGAGCGCTGCAGGGTCTCACAGATGCACCCGCATGGCTGCAGGGTCTCAAAGATGCACCCATAAGGCTGCAGGGTCTCACAGATGTCGTATATCCTGAAACTGACTTTGGCCCAAGCCCTCAGTTTGATTTTACGTACAAGTACAGGCAAAAGCAACAAGGAAGGGGTGGTGACATCGAAAACCCTAAATGGGCTGACAGACCCAATGTACAGCCAACCACTTAGATGTGAGGACCAAGTCACCGTGCCTCATCCATCTGCTGTCCTCACTCAAGGAGGCCTGTGCTCTCTCCTGGGTGCACATGAAAAGGTATTCCCCAGAGGGGCAATGTGACTCCATTAAGGTCAACCAAGAGACCACAGTGGGGACTAGAGAGATGGTTCCATGGTTAAGACCACTGGCTGCTCTTCCAGAGGACCAGGGATGGATTCCTAGCGCTCACATGGGCTCAAAGCCATCTGTAACTCCAGTCATAGGGGATCTGACGCCTTCTTCTGATTTCCATGGACACCAGGAACACATGTGGTGCACAGGAATACACCAACAAAAACACCCATATACATAAAATAAATAAATAAATTTTAAAAGGGGAAGGAAGAACAGGAGGAGGAAAAAGAAGCATTTACAGTAATTGCCACCACTGCCACCGCAGATACCACAGTGCAGGGGACAGAGGATTCTGCAGCTGAACATCCCAACTGGGCTCTCCAGATCTGCCTTGGACAGCTCTGCTCTCACTCAGGATGGAAAGGTCCACCAGAGTCTAGCTATTTCTTGATCCCAGCAATACTCATCAGGCTGAGCCAGAACCCAGGAGCTTCCTCCACGCCGGCCGAGCTGCCTCCAGCCGGCACCGAGCACTGTGAGGAGACAGACACATTCCTACCCACTCTTCCTCACGCCCTCCCTCTGTCCTCGCTGCCTTGCGCCACCTCCTGAGCTCTGGCACAGGCTCCTCAAGGTGGCTCTTCCTGTGGGTTTGTTCTGCTTGTCTACCTTCTGTAATAAGAAAGATTTAACAGGAAAGTTATCATTTTAACCATTCTTAGTACGCATCAAAGGCCATGTTGCATGTATGACTGTCACCTATTTCCAGAACTTCTCATCATCCCCAACAGAACCTACAGTCCCAAGAAACAACAACTTCTCCCCTCATCTCTCTAGCACACAGCAATCTCTATTCTGCCTTCTGCTTCCATGTTTTCCATGTTTGGCAATTCTAGGTATTGCCTGCATGTGGAATTATGTATTTGTCCTTTTAAAATAATACTTATTACTTTTAATTATGAGTGGGTATGTGTGTATGTGTGCAGGTGCCTGTGGAGGCCAGAGGCATCAGAACCCCCTGGAGCAGGAGTTCCAGGTGGTTGTGAGCCACCTGAACTAAGTGCGAGGAACCAAAATCGGGTCCTCTGTAAGATCGGTAGGTGCTCTTAACTGATAAGCCATCTCCCCAATCCCTGTATTTATCCTTTTATGTCTGGTTCATTTGACTTGGCATGTTTTCTTGCATTCCTTCCCTTTTTGTGGCTGAATATTATTCCACCACGGCAAACACTGCATCCTGCTTATAAATTCATCCAGCCACCAATGAGCACCTTTTGGTGGTAGCTATGATGAGATTCTGGTTATGACCGTACAAGCAGAAGAGAGGCTAAAGGCATGGAAAGTTAAAGCATCAACGCACATGAACGAATGGCACTCAATATTGATCATCAGGAGATGTCAATCAGATCCATGAGACACTATTACATATCTGTGAAAATGACCAAAATTAAAGACTGACAATACCAAGAGCCGGTAAGGAGTAAGGGCAACCAGACCACAGGCACTGAGTGCTAGAACTATTCTGGGAAACTGCTGAGCAGTGGTTCTTGATGCTAACCACACACCCACCTAAAACAGCAATTCCATTCTTGTTGATACAGGCAACAGAGATGAACATGAGTCAGGCGTGGTGGCACAGGCCTGTAATCCCAGCACCCAGAAGGCCAGCCTGAGGCTACACAGTGAGTAACCAGGCCAGTGGTCACACAATAGAACATTGTCTCAAAAACAAAACAAAAAAATAAGAACAACAGCAAAAATAATCAGAGAGAGGACGAATATTGTGCCATGGGGCAGAGAGGGAGAGAAGACAGGTAGACCCATGCTAACCAAGAGGCTAGCACGGGATGTTCATATCAACGTGGCTTCTAATACTCCAAAACTGTAAATAACCCAGATGACCAACAGCAATCCAAATGGTTAGGTACAGTGCAACTATACCATATAACAGAGTATTATATAGAAAAAAAATTAACTTTAGCTGTCTTTTGGTATCCACACAGGACCAAACCCTAACACTCGAGGCCCTTCTGTCCCATGGCATGATATTTGCAGATAATCTATGTGAGCAAGACTCCCAAATGTCTTGTTTATTCATTTATTTATTGATCTATCCATTCATCCATTTGTTTGATTTGAGGTAGGGCCTAACATAGCCCAGTCTGGCTACAACCTGGCTGAGTAAATGAGATAAGCCTGAACTTGTCATCCTCCTGCCTCCGCTTCCTAAGGCAACACCGGTAAGTTTATGTGGCGGTGGGGTTTGAATCCAGGACAGCCTGCATGCTGGGCAAGCGTTTTATCAGTGAGTTACATCCTCAGCTACACTCCATATATTTTAAAACAACTCTAGACAACTTATGCACAAGACAATGTTTATATTATTTAAGTGGCTGCTATAGTGTCTTGTTTAAGGAATAATGACTAAGCCTGCATGTTCAGTACCTTACTGTATTGTTCAGGGACTAAGGACTAAGTCTATGCATATTCAGTACTAAGGCAGAACTCAAGGGTACAGAGGGCCCACTCCACTTCCACACGGAGCAATACAAATGAAGTACACAGACTCATGGCCCACGAGAGAAGACAAACACAAAAGGACCACACTGTATGCTCCATTTATTTAAAGATTAAAAATAAACAAAACCTTACAACTACAAGCAGAGCCTGGTGGCACACGCCTTTAATCCCAGCATTTGGGAGGCAGCAGTAAGTGTATCTTTGTGAGTTCAAGGCCAGCCTGGTCTACAGAGCAAGTTCCAGAACAGTCTCCAAAGCTACACAGAGAACTGTCTCAAAAAGAAAACAGAAAAAAATAAAGGAAGGAAGGAAGGAAGGAAGGAAGGAAGGAAGGAAGGAAGGAAGGAAGGAAGGAAAAAGAAAACCTACACACAGAAGTCTTGCTCACTGGCCCAGGCCAAGGTCTCCCATAGACTAAGAACTCCTCTACCCTTTCAACCTCTCCATCTAGAGACCCAATTCCCCAAATCCTCCCATGGCTACAGAGGGACTGACTCCAGTACTAAGTTCTCCATCTCTAAGATTTCACAGGCGTGACTCCACTGACCTATCCTGTTTACTATGGAAAAGGTGGCAACGTGGTTAAAAGCTTGAGTTCTGTTCCAAGCACCCACACTGGTGCTCATGCAGTCTATAACTCCAGCTCCACGGGATCCTATCCCTCTTCTGGTTTCCACGGCACCTGCACTTTCACGTGTGCACCCACACAAACACACACACAACACATATACACATAACTTAAAATGCTTCTTCAAGTCAAGGATCTGCATACGTTACAGAGCACATATTATATACAACTACATAAAAGGCAGGCACCTTTGTAGCCCAAGCACAACATGTAAGGGAGGGCCAGCAGCGTGCATGAACGGAATCCACACTAGACTCACATGCTAAGGAAGAACTGACCCAGCACTACTTGGCATCCAATCTGGCAGACAGCTGGGAGCCCAGTGGGGTGCGGCTTCTGACCAGAGCCAGGGGTGTGTGCCTTATAAACAGCAAGTAGGACACAAGCTTCCTGCTAGCGAGCTCTCCACTCCCTGTGCCCTGATCTAGAAGGGCTCCGGGAGGGAGCCAGAGCCACCAAATCCAACGTGGTCCTGACTACAAGTTAGGGTTAGGGTCTCTCCATGGGCTTCAATCAGGCTTGAGACAAGAGTCTGACTTCAGCATCATATGAAGGACTCATTGGCTTCCTTCTGCAGGGTGACCCAAGCATGTCTGAAGGAGCCAGACAAACACTTCTTTCCGCGCTCAAAAGGCCTTTTCAGTCTGGGGGAAGAATCTGAGGAAGTAGGCTCCTATCTTTGCTTTAAACTAAAGCAATCACAGTCCTCTGTAGCAAAGAGAGGCAGGCAGCCACAATTCAAAACGCACTAAGACAGCAACACCCGCTGGTCGCCTGAGCCCCTCACACAGGCCAGGTGTGTACACTGAAGATCCTAATGTCACAGCACCATAGTCATCTGTCCTGCGTGGCTCTCTCTTGTCAGATGTGCCTCAGACCCTCAGAAATGGCCTCGGGACTTCATAAATCCAGGCAGTGGAGTACTAAAGCCTGGTTTTTCCAATGTACCAATCGGCTTCCATTTTAATGCCTGTTCGTCCTGGGCCAGCTGGACACAATATCAAAAGCATCGTTTGTAATGCATGGAAAAAACTTGGCCAGCAAAACAAAGAGAGCTGACCCTCCAAGATGCCCTCCAAGGGAACGGGGAGAGACTAACTCCTTGAACATGATGGCAGAATAAAAGGCGTGTAAAAGAGGAAAAAGCAGGCCATCATACAGACACAGTGAGGGCATAAACCCAAGGACGTATAAGCATGAAAACTATGGCAGTCTGAGAAGGGATCAGAATAGGGAACTAGACCAAAGGCTGGTGGAAAAGAGGCAGTGTATCTGTCAAATGACGAACACTTCAGGATCTGTGTACAAGCTCCCTGCGAGAAAAGCTGTGAGTCCTGCATCAGAGCACAGACTGGTGCCAAATGTCCACTGGGAACTATTTAATCAGAGTAGGTGAGCTGTGCACTGTAAACCAAAGCCTCGTTCACTCCTAAGGCAGCTGACCCCGTGACAGAACGACTCACCAAAGTGTCTGACCCATCAAGGTAAGCCCGAAGGATAGGTGCGCAAAGCTGAGAACCCTGTCATCCACTGGATCACAGCACTGCTGGTGCTTGTTCGGCCAACACGAGGGGACCCCCGTCCCACACGATTCCCTTTTTCATTTTGTGTGCTTGGGGGAAAAAAGCTGTCCCACAGCACTTTTCTCTAGCCTGCCTTCGCCTTGAGACTCTGAGGACTGCACACCAGAGAAACTCCACAACGAGACAGGGACAATGACATCAACATCACCAACAGTGAAAACGAGCTGCAGGAGTGTGGAGGCCTGCCTGGCCATCAGCGGGTAATGGGCAGCAAGATACCGAACCATGGTCTTCAGCATTTTCTCATTCCATTTTTCTGGAGAAATGGACCTGAGGCTTGGAGGGGGATCCAGTTGGTTAGAAAGAACTCTCAGCTGGGTTCTCCCCAGGAGGGCTCTCCAGCAAAAATGAAATCATAACATGCTAAGAGGAGCTTCAAATGTCATGTTAGACACCAGTGGGTATTGTTTAACACAGAAACAATTCTCAATTTGCAAAAGAATTATCACGCTCTTGAACGCCTTGTTTGGTTTATGCTAGGGACAGGATCTAAGATCTCTCCCAGGCTAGACTGTGCTCTTCCACTGAGGGACCCGTCCGAACACCAGTGTGCTTTAGTCACGGCACTGCTGGGATACGTCCTTTACTAAGGAGTAAAGGAAGGGGAGTCGCAGCTGCTCAGGTACCTGCTCAGCCTTCACAGTGGCACAGGATGTTTACTAGAATCATCATTAAAAACTGCAGAAACACTCTAGCGAGCAGACCCCAGCCAAATGCAGCTCTCTGTGGTGACACGGTCTATGTGTCTCCACCCCAACGAGTTCTCACAGCTACCAGGCTTAGAAGAGGGAAAGGATACAGCGCACATTCCGCTGAGTGCCTGGGGGCTCAGCTCATGCACCCTTAGGTGACCTCCACCAGCATCCACATCACCACCCACTCAGCAAATCTCTACTGTCGCCAATCAGAAAACAACAGCAACACAGGAGAACTGCCTAACCAACTTGTTGAGCAATATTCCAAAGAATTCGAGAAAACGACGTGTATGGTTTGGGTTTGAATGTTTTTGTTCAGGAAGAAGTGAACCAGCTGTACCATCTTGTCTCTTCTGAGGTGAGGTGACACCACAACACATCCAAAGATAGCCCGGTGATTGCATGTTTGCAAGGAAGTGCTACACCCATGTAACCCATGTGGGAGGTGGGAGACCATGCACCAGATCATGGCCACCAGGCCAGCTCTGGAACATCTTCTGCCATGCAAATCAAAGTTGTGGGTTACCCAAGGGAGGGAAATACAGCCCAGTGCCACCAAGGTCAGCCTGAGGGTTAGGAGGGACTCCTATCCAGGACTTCTGCCTTGCCAACAGGGCCGTCTGTCAGATAAAGTCACATCTTTGACTTGATTGGAGTGGTTGGCTTTGCCAATTGCCATCTGGAAATGGCAGTTAGGGCTGAGTGCTAATTCACGATCATGAAGGGATAATGATCAGGGGTCTCACCAAGTCTGTAGACTGTCACCAGCACACCTCTGAGAACAGAAGAGCTTGGGGGAGGGGAGTGGCCATGGTACTCTCTGCTACAGAAAACCCTGAGGAGACCTGGCCCCAATTTGGTTTCCAGATTCTGAGAATGAGGATTAGTAACTCGGCAGTACCAAACCCATGATGAAGACCTGACAGTCTGGAAGGCCCTTGTGAGAGACTAAGGACAGGCCTGCTCCGCAGGTCACACAGCACAGCTGTTCCTTCTGTGCCACAGGGGTCCAGGAGAATCACAGTAAGTGCAGAGCTCCAAGGGACTTCTGCTGCTGAGGCCCTTTAAATGGGAGGAGAGGTCACACCCTCACTATGGTGCTGGAGTTTACCTCTGTTGACACTGACAGGGAAAGAACCTCTTAACACTTACAAGGACCCTATGAAAATGTCCCATACGGCCTAGTGATGCAGGAAAGACCACAAATTCAAGACCTGTTCTGGGCAAATTAGAGAGACCCTGTCTCAAAATAAAAAGCAGGAAGGCTGGGGGGTGAGGGGGGAGGTAACAGCATACAGCGCTTGCCTAGCATACACAAGGCCTTCCGTCCAGGCCTGGTACCCCTCCTCCACAGAAAAAAAGAACACCTCTGTGGCCACTATTTATTTTCCTAAATCAACACTTCTCCCTATCTTTTCTTGGGTCAGTGGGTGTGGCCTCTTTTGAAAGGCCTGCCTTCTCTTAAAGCAGACACATCAAAGGCTCCTAGGTGCAAAGGATGACAAAGTCTTAGGACAAGCAATGTCTTTAGCTCTTTCTGCATTTGAGGCATGCCCGAGTCTAAGTACAGGCTCTGTGGTAGATCAAGGGAAGGCAGTGGGCTCTGCACCCACCTTTCCCACCTCGGCTGAGGGGGTCAATTGAAGGGAACAAAGGAGCAAGCGCTCTGCTGTCTGCTTCTCCGGCCTTCCCACAGACAGAACAATGAAGCTGAGCTTTGTGCCATGATGTCATCGGCCGCCAATCACTACAGATGAGGTGAAGCAGGTTTTGTCTGTGAACAGCGCTTGGTGGTTGTCAAATGGCAAAGGGCAATTGCAGGTGTAAGGCGGGTGTTTTCTATCCCCTTTCTGTGTGAAACTGTAGAAGAAGGCTGAGAAGCAGCCGGGAAGAGCTCCCTAGGGAAAAAGAAAATCAGAAACCTAAAATGCCCTGGGTGTGTGTCCCAGACCACCTGGGAATGTACCTGCCCCTCCTCACTCCTGACAGTGAAAGCCTTTGTTCCAGGAGGCAGTCAGTGACATCTTTCCCAGTGCTCCTTGTGAGGGAAAGAGCCAGCATTTCAGGAAAGCTGTTGACTGTCAATGGAGCTCGTGTGTGCAGGTGTGTTTTCAACAGGGGTTCCATGCACTAAAGGAAAGGGGGAGGACAAGGAAGAGAATGTGGCCAATCCACAGATTCGGTTTCCATTGGAGTATCACAGCCGGAGGTTCTTGGGACTTGGCGATTGATTTGCAGCTTACTTTCCTCCAGAAAATACTGGCAATCTTATGAATGAAGCTGTGTGGCCAAGGTTAGAATATGAAGTGGGGGGCAGCAGGGCTCCAAGAGAAAGCAGAGCCACACTGATCCCACCCCGCCCCGCCCCACCCTGGAATATTATTATAAAAATGGAAGCAGCAGGCACAGAGCAACCCACCCTCTGCTCGGCAAAACACCACGCAGTCTGCCAAGCAGACATGCAGCCAGACTCCTGGGTATGAAACAGTGACCAGAATCCAAAGGGAACAAGTTTCAAGACCTAGGCCCACACTGACCTCCAAAGACCCAGGAGAAAGCCTGTTTTAGTTTTGCAGTGCTGGGGAATAAACCCAAGGAACATGGAAGCTAGGAAGGTGTTGCACCCTCAGACCTGACAACTACATCTGTAACCGACAGTGCGTTTGAGCACCTTAAGGGAAGTAGGGGCACCCACAGTGATGGGAGGTGGAGGAGGGCTGGACCAGAACTGGGTTTCCTTAACAGTCACATGGATATCACTGCTTGTTCTGCTTATATGATTAATAAGCAGCACACCTCTGTGCTCCTAAAACTTTCCTTTTTTTTCCAGAAATAGAGAAGTAGCTCCTAAAACTTTCTATACACAATAGATATGAATGCCATCAAATAAAAATGTCTCATGTACAGTGTCTTCTTTTTTTTCATAGCAAGACTAGTTGAGTGTGGTGGTCTACACCTGTAGTCCTGGTACTCAGGATGCTGAGGCAGGAGAATCGAGAGTCTGAGGGCAACCTGAGCTAAATGATAAATTTCCTGTCAGCCTAAGCAAGACTGACTCAATACAAACAATCATAAAAATTAGGTTAATAGGAGCAAAATTAAGACAGTAAGTGTGTAGCTGGGTATGATACATGGCTTTAATTCCAGCATTTGGGAGACAGAGGAAGGCAGGTCTCAGAGTTCAAGACCAGCCTAGTCTATGTTGCAAGATCCAGGCCAACCAGGGCTACATAACCGAGAGCCTGTCTTAAAAATAAAAAAAAGTCAGGGACAATAAAAACACAATCTAACATTCACTCCGGGCTAGACAGAGGTGACACCCTCAGGGCTGACTGCTGTGGACTGCAATTCTCCACACCTCCCAGGAGAGACCTGCCTCCCTCATACTCCTGACTGCAGTTATCTTTTCCCAAGTTGTCTTCCTGCAGGGGAGGCTGCTTCCCGGCCCCACCGATCCAGCGATACAGCTACACTGCAGCACAGAGCTCCTGCAGGAACCATGCAAGACCTGTGCTTACTTTGCCCACCCACCCATGTGGGTGCATGGAACGCTGAAGAAAGGGACACCTCGGGCTCCCCTGGGCTTTGAGCCCAAGCTGAAGTTCACCAGCTGGGGTGGAGGCCCTTCACTGACAGGCAGGACCAACACCTGCTGTGAGCTCTGATCCTTAACCCCCTGGGGCCCTGTGAGAAAAACAAGTTCCCCCAAAAGGAGGACAGCTCACATCAACTACCACCATTCTTACTGACCCCCAGGATTCTCCCAAATAAAACAACAGCCCAGTCTCACAGAGAACTGGCACCTGTCCCCAAGAGACAGGGTCCTGAGACTGAAGTCTCCTTCACACCAGCCTGGCGACAGCAGCAGGAGCCCTCCACCCACCAAGAATGCTTCTGCCTAGCCCACCACATCAAAGACCACAAACAAGGCAATCTTTCTGCCCAGAGATGGGAGAAAGAAGGGATGAGAGCAAAGGGAGGCTATATTTAGCCAGCGGGCCAAGATAAAAGGAATGAGATGAGTCACTCAAGCTATGCACAGCTCGAGAGCTTAGCCATTGCTCAGCATGTGGGTTGGCCCACCAGAAGCCAGGGCAGGGCAGAGCAGAGCCGAAGAGTAGAACAGGCTCAGGTTGTGTGTGGGCAGACAGATGCGCAGAGGAACACAAAAGCAGTTGTGGAAGTTAGGGCAGAAAACAGAGGTATCATTTGGAGGCTGATGAGGTGCAATCCCCTAAAACAGGTGTCATCAAGAGCTGTAATGAAATTTCCTTAGAGAACCCTCTAGATGCTCAGAAGGCACAGAAAGGGCTCTTGCCATGTTAGCCAAGGCAGGTCTACTTGCCTTGTTAGCCAAGGTGGGTCTACTTGCCATGTTAGCCAAGGCAGGTCTACTTGCCTTGCTTCAAGCCTGGAAAGGCAGTAAAGCTTTGATTTTCCTGAGCTTAGTGGGGAAAAAAACCAAACCCTACCCTTAAAGGAAAACTAGGAGAACAGGTAGCTAGTATGCCAAGACCTTTCTAGAACAGCCAGCACAGCATAGCCCCATCCTACGTTCTATAGCACATGGTCCCCTGTGTAGAGCTGTGACCCAGGCATGCCCCATCCTACGTTCTATAGCACATGGCCCCCTGCGCATACCCGTGATCCAGGCTGCCCCCCATTCTATGTTCTATAGCACACGGCCCCCTTTGTAGACCCGTGACCCAGACTGCCCATTCACTGCCCAAAACACAGCCCAGGAAAATGCCTTCACTTGATCCTAAAGGCCCCCACGGACTGTAAGTGGCTCAGCAAGGCTTCTGAAATGCCACACACATGCAGACCCACACACTGCGTGCACATGTGGGCACACACAACAGGGGCATCACGAACACCTGCATCCCCAGACGACTGGGTAGCACACAACCAGACTCAGCAGACTATGATATACGAGGCATACAGTACAAGCTTACACTTAGGGTGACAGCGGTATTTGTTTAACAAGAACTCCCAAACACCACGCACAGACCTCAGCCATCATGGGAGGTACACGTCTGGTCTGAGGGAGCAGTCCCAGGTTCTCACAGCTGCCTATTTTTAGCCTCTGGTTTTTCCTGCCTTCTTCCCCAGGGAAGGCCCCTCCCTCTGCGCTCTGGTCCACTGCTCACCAGCAGGATCCTGAACAGGAAGGTGGGGCTGCAAGAGCCTCACCATTGCCTCCCCGTGCCTCAAACTTCAGAGCACAGACCAAGAAGAAGCCAGACCAAAGGGACGGGGAAGAAACATTCTAATTTCCCCAGGCAAGGCAATTTCTCAACGTGGCTGTAGGGAAGTAGTGTGTGAAATGCCTGCTATCCATCAAGGCTCAGAGCTTGTGATCTGACCAGCCCTGCCATTGCCCATGACTGATACGGTAGCATGCACCGTAAAGGTGACATTCTGTCCATCAAGATAGCAGTCACTCACCAGCCAGAATGGTGTAATTCCAGCCATGTAACAGTGGCGCTACTTCCTATGGCCTGCTTCCCTGAGGAGGGAGGAAGCTTGGTGCTGTCTTGTGCTAGACAAGTAGTTCTCAGCCTGCGCGCTGCGCCCCTTCTGCGGGTGGACTGGCCTTTTCACAGGGGGCGCATATCAGATATCCTGCATAGCAGATGTTCACGTAATGATTCATAACAGTATCAGAATTACAGTTATGAGGTAGCAATGGAAATAATGTTATGGTAGGGGTCACCAAAGCATGAAGGACTGCAGCATTAGGAAGGCCGAGGAACACTGCTCTAGACTCTCATCACATAGGACACCTGCTAAAGCTCACAGTTTTACACGCGTGCGGCTGTCATGGACTCACCCACCACATGGACTGCAGTGAGTCTGTGCATCCTGGCTGTGACAGGGTGACCTGTCACTCTGAAACCTGGGAGTAGAGGCGCGCCTTGATACCTGGAAGAGAATTAGAAGATTTTAACGTAACCTAACAAGGTTTAGACACAGTGAAGATGAATCCTAACTGGGCGGTGGTAGCGCACGCCTTTAATCCCAGCACTTGGGAGGCAGAGGCAGGCGGATTTCAGTGAGTTTGAGGCCAGCCTGGTCTACAAAGTGAGTTACAGAGCTGTCAGGGCTACACAGAGAAAACCTATTTTGAAAAACAAAAACAAAAAAACCACAAAAAGATGGATCCCATGTAAAAAAATGTGGAATTTTTTTTAAACCTAGAGCAAAGGAAATGATAGTCAGTTACTATAACAATTTTTTGTCTTTAATCACCATGTGACGTTCACCAACGTATACCGCGTCTTCTACCCACGAGCGTTCACCCACATACACCACGTCTTCTGCCCATGAAAGTTCACCCACATATACCACGTCTTCTGCCCACGAGAGTTCACCCACATACACCACGTCTTCTGCCCATATGAGAGTTCATCCACATACACCACGCTTTCTGCCCATATGAGAGTTCACGCACATACACCACGTCTTCTGCCACTGACACCATTGCTCTGAAGTCATCAGTGCACAACTAGGAGACATCAACTCTCCATTCCTGCTTCTCTGGTTATACCAAGTAGATACACAGGAACCACATGACCTCTAGGATGGCCAATACCAGCCCATCCTCCTCCTTCACTTGCCACTGGGCAGAAACTCTTATATAATTTGGAAACAATTCCCTTCATTCCTATCCTGTTCTGGTGTCCAGCACCTAAGAACAACAGCACTACTTCTGTGCCAGCTCTCAGAGGGGAGGCAGGGAGAGAGGGAAGGGGAAGAGGGAGGGGCAAGGGGAGGGAGGACTGGTTAAAACATGAGTGGGGATGGGGCTTGGCAAGGTAGGTAGGTTCTCCCAGCTCTTCACCCAGCAGCCAGACTGCATTTACTACTATTACCCAGACTAAGCTCCTCCCCAAGATGTGTGATTGCACAAGTCCCAGGACCGTGAGCCTCTGAAGGTTAGGACCCATCCTGGAAACTATGAGACAATACAAGGAGAGAGATGTAGCATGACCTCAGAGGCTGCCTCTGTTTTGTTCCCTTTATAAAACAGAAAACATCACAAAGATTAACGAGGGTCTAGCTGAGGTACCTGAAAATACCAGTTATGGCCAAGCACATGAATATATTTATCAGCTACCACTCAGAGTTCTTACATGCCAAACACCACGGCATGTTCTACCTGCATTAGCTCACTTCTGTCTTCATAATAACTCTCTAAATACAGGGCTACCTCACTTTGAAGGCCAGGAAATTAAATTGCAGTTCAGAGAAGACCACTAACTCCCAGGGTCAAGAGGCACTGGAGATTCAAGGGCTGGCTCGGCCTAGTGCCTACGCCCCTTCCCACACAGCCTCACTCAGTAAATTCAAATGTACTGTGAACACTTTGCTGTTTCTAATGAGTACACATCATTATCTGCCATTCAATGCCTCCTATGAGTCTACAGATTTTTTAAATAAACAGTGATTACTAATCTGCAGGTATTCACTGGTGCCTGCTCTGTACCAAGACAGCCCTGGATGCAGACAACCAAACGAAAGCAATCTATGTACGAAGAAGAAATTAAAGAAACTGCATTTAATGCAATATAAAAGGTGGGAAATGAGTAGAGCTCAAGACTGCTGCGCAGGCCACACCGCTGGACACTCACTAGTGTGCCCTGAGGTTCCAGAGGTCCCAGAGGATGATGTAATGCTATGTTCTAACAAGCTGTGGGCAGTGCTCCTGCCCCCGCCTGACAAGGGGCTCAAACTGCTACCTAAGAGGTCCGGAATAGGCAAAGGCGAGAGGTGAAGGGGGAAGTGAGGAGAACCAAGCAGAATGTAGAGAAGTATGGGTGGGGTGTCCCTGGGAGGCAAGGAGAAAGAGAAGACAGCTTGGGAACAGGAAGCACAGATGTTCATCATTCAGGGCACGGGAAGCAGGGGCATGGAGGGGGCACAAATGGGGAAAGACACAAATGTACCTCTTGTCACATTGCTTATTAGAGTTTGGATCTTGGGTGTCCTGAAGGCTTAGTCATTACCAGCCTAAGGCACTATTAGGTGGTGGTGGAATCTGTGGGAGGTAGGACCTGTTGGAATAAGTTAGGATTGAAGGCTCGTCCTTGGAGGGGATATTGGAACCTTAGACCCTTCCCATCTCTGCTTCCCAGCCACTATGAGAAGAGCAGGTTTCTCCCACTAGGCAGTCCCAACATGGTGCCAAAGTAACAGTGACTGTCTTAAAGAGGAACATTTGACTAATCCACTACACAGTGACACAGAGGCTTAAAGCCAAGGACTCCACAGACACCCGGCCACCAGTCAGATTGTTCTGTGAGTTATCTGCCCTTAACCCTCACTGCCCACAATGGACAGAAAAGGAAACCCCATCGTCGGCTCCACCCTATGTCAAGTCTCCCAGGAGAAAGGCCAGAACAGCGGCCTTGCCATCTAGTGATGCTCTCAGCGTCCCGGCTGGGCCACTTCCTCACTATCTCCAACGGTGGCACTACCCTTATTCAGCTAGTTCCTCAGCGACTGAAACAAGTCAGACCACCTCAGCCTGTGGTGTGCAGTGTATAAAGCAGCAAGGTGGCATGGTGACAGAGGGTGACGGAGTACCGCACTCGAATCACAGACAGCGCTGAGGCAGAGGTACTGTCACTGAAAGGGCCTGCCTGCTCCAAATCCAGCTGCACATCTGAACTGGGAAGAGAGGTGAGCAATGGTAAGGGCTCAGCCAACTGCAGAACACGGGGAACACACAGCAACCCTTCCCCAAGGGGCCCAGATGAGGGTCCATGACTTCCTCTCACAGCAGACACACCTGACACTTAACTAACACCTCAGCAGAGAAAAACTACCCACTTGTCCAAGGCCCGCCTCAAATCCGCCTGAGGGAAGAAACAACTGCTAGAGGTTGTCATAAAGTCAAATGTTTTTCTGTTATCGTATAGTAAGACAGCCATAGTAATTCACTTCTAGAAAATTCAACAGTAACAATTCTTAGGGATGCCTTGCAAGAGTCAAAAAACCAGTACCCAAGAGTTAGGTGGCATGCGATCCCAAGGGAGAGCTAACTGCAAGGCCGGGAGTCCCAGCGCTCACAGACTCCACAATCCTGCATGCACCCTGGGCTGGGGCTGGAGACACTCTCCTTCCCGTAAAGGCATACTGAGGTTCACCCTTTCATAGGAAGCCAATCCCTCCAACCTAGAATTAGCTGCCCCAAGTGGGGAGATGCCCCGGACTCCCTGTAGTCCCTTCTTGCCGCCAGACGCTTCCCACGCTTGTACTTTCCTTTAAGACTCACAGAGCAAGCTTCCCGGCACACACCTATTAGTGCTGCGACAGGGGCTGTCGTGTGAAGTCCCCTCTGCCACCCTTGAAACTTGGCAGTCACTGGAAGAGTAGAGAGGTGGATTAGGAGCCGGGGGAGATGGTACATGCTTGTGATACCAGCACCTGGAAATGCTAAGGCAGGTGGATCACCAGTTTCAGGCCAGCATGGGCTATCACAAAAACAAACAAACCAACAAAAACCAAACTTAGGGAAAGGGCTTTAAGGGCTCCACCTTAGGAAGGAGTTTAATGCCACAGTCACAGGATGGATTACCGAGAAGAAACTGGGTTGGGCTGGCTTCTTCTGACTGGTACCTCCAGCCAGCTTGCCCTTCTGCCACATGATACAGCAGCAAGAAGGCCCTGACTGGGTTCCAAACTTTGGTACTTCCTGACCTCCAGAACTGTACCAGTCTGCGGTACTTAGTTACAGCAGAAAATGAACTAAGACACAAGACAAGCATCCTCAAATTTGCCGCTCCACTCCAGTCGGCTCCAGCCTGCTGCACTTCTGGCCTTGGGGCAGAACTAGCCCAACCTGGGGACGTTTTGAGGGAAGGGAGGGAAAAAAGGAAAATGAAGAGAGAAGAATGAAACACAACAATGCCCACCAGTCAATGGATATCACGTCACAACAACTACTCAAGGTTTTGTGGTTTGTTGCAACGTTATAGAAAAATCTATCCACAAGTTGGGCAGATCAGTGGAGAGCTGGGGAGAGCCAGCACTAATAAGCAAGAGATGACTTTGAAGTACTGGGGAGAGTATGGGCCTCTCAACACGTGTGACTTGAGGGAGGTTTTTCAACCTGCTTTCTTGTGGGTCAGAGCACTTCCCGAGGACCCAGGTTCAGTTCCCAGCACCCATACATGGTAGCCCGTAACTCCAGTTCCGGAAGATCCAAAACTCTCTTCTGGCCTCTGAAGGTACTGCATGCACATGGTACATAGACACGTATGTTGGCACATAAAAACAAAAAATAAACAAACAAAAGCCAAAAAACCTCAGAGGATGGGAGCAACACGTGAAAAATCTGGGCCAGCGCCTGACACACAGCTAGAGATGACAACAGTGACAATTCCTGCCAGTCCCCAACATCAGAACACTAGTGGCAACATCAAACCCAAAGCTCTCATTCAACAGGCCTCGACCACAGGATGGCAGGAAGTACTCTTCTGGCCCATCCCTTCCTCTGTCCAAGAGTCAAAGGAAAGGACCAGTCTCCAGGCACTGACTGATCCCAACACCAACAAAAACACATTGCTGACCTTGTCCTCAGTCCACAAGGCCCAGGCCCAGCTCCAGATAAAAAGCATCAGCAAGTGAACTTGCTAACAAGTCCAAAAACACTTCATGACAAGCCCTGAGCGCCGCCCCCATATCAAAAGACAAACCTAGGGTGCTGGGATGGCCAAACAGACCCTTTCCCTTGATGGCTGGTAAACAACCACACCCCCACAGGACAGCCCGAGGCATGGGAGCTGTCCTGATGTTCTCTGGGACAAGTGGGCATGGGCAGAGACCCCCTAAGGAAGCGGAGAAAGACGGTGATATTTATATCAACTATGGGATTAGGAAAATGTGATAGAAGAATCTGATAGTGGGAGAAGAAAGATTCTCCTTTGCTAGGAGGTGAGCTCCATAGGGCAGGAATTTTTGCCTGCTTTGCTTATTGCTGTTATCTTTAGCTCTTGAAACTGCCTAGAACACTTGATTGAATGAAAAATAAAAAGAGAGAGAGAAAAATCCCATATGATTAAAGGCCAAACGCTTTGAGTCAAACAGAATTGGGTTCAGATCTTTCTCTGTAGCCATGTGGAAGCTGGGTGACTGTAATAAACCACTCAGCCTCTCTGGTTCTCCTCAGGATAAATGGCAGTGATGTAATCCTCACAGAATGTCCAGCACTTGGTAATCTCTGAGAAATGAACACTATGGGCTACTAGCTTTCCCCTACCAGTGCGTTCAGAAGAATCAAAAGGCTGCCTGGAGCGGCTGCCACTAGCTACTCTAGCCCACTCCTACCCACCTACCATGCTGTCAAACACACCGGCCCAACCTCCTCTCCACTCCTGAGGAAACTGAAGCCTAGAGACAGCCAGGGTGCCCCTGGTCCCCACTCACCTACACTCCTGCCCACACCCCCGCTTGCCATCTAGCTCACCCTAGCGTGTAATAAGTCTCAAGATGGGTGCTCTTTCAGGACACTCCAGGGCAATGAACCTGAAGGCAAACCAGAACCCCAAGTTTCTCTTGACAGGTCTATTTCTCTGCTCCTCAATGTGTTGAGGCAGGAAGTGGACACAGATGTTAAGCTTGCAAGCCCCAGGCTAAGGTCACAGAAGGTTTACAATGGAGACTCGCTGGCTTGCTCACTGAGTAGGTGCAGAACCCATGCTTCTCAATGCCCAGCATCAAGGGAGAAGAATAATTTCAGTTTTAGTCATAAATCTGTATTTTAGGTCATTAAATGGTGTTTGGAAACAATTTGTGGGAAGGAAGAGGGGCTCCGGTGATTTTAATAGTACCTGATCTGGTGGTGTGAAGGGAAATGGCCCCCAAAAGGAGTGGCACTACCAGGAGGAAGACCTTGTTGGAAGAAGAAGTGTGTCACTATGGAGACAGGTGTTTGAGGTCTCATATATGAAACAGACCACTTCCGGTTGCCTGCGGGTCAAGATGTAAGAACTCAGGGCTCCTTTTCTGGCAACATGTCTGCCAGCAACATGTCTGTCTGCCAGCATGCTGCCATGCTTTTCACCACGACATTAACAGACTAAACTGCCAAACTGTAAGCGAGCCACCCCCGATGAAATGTCTTCCTTTCTAAGACATCATGGCGTCTCTTCACAGCAATAGACACCCTGACTAAGACAGAAGTTGGTACCAGGCCTGTGGTATTGCTGTGATAGGCCTGACCATGGTTTTGTTTGGACTTTGGTCCTTTGGGCTGGGAAAACAGTAGACTGCCTGAAGTACTGTTTAATGGATCATACCAGCAGGAGCATGGAAGACAATGGTGCTGAGAATGATTTGAGCTACTGGGGGCTGGTTCAAGAGGTTTCAGAGGATAAGGACTTTCGTATGTTGCCTAGAGATTATTCTTGTGTTATTTTGATGAAGAAAGTGACTGCTTTCTGCTCTTGTCTAAAGAGTCTGCCTGAGCCTAAAGTGAAGAGTTTTAGATCACTTCTGTTGGCAGAGGCAATCTCAAAACAGCCTAGTATTGACTCTGTTGTGTGGTTATTACTGATCACTATTATACAGATTTATAATGAAAAGGAACAGGAAAATGCAAAATCTGAGGAAAAAAGGAGCACCAGGAAGTGGAATAGAGCTGAAGATAAACAGATTAAGAAATGGAATAAAGGGAGTGATGGCCTCAGAGCAAGATCCCATCCAGTTAAGTTCCCAATTTGTGAAAAAGAATTAAAAGCTTAGAGCTGGATGTGATTCTTTTAATCCCAGCACTAGGGAGGCAGAGGCAGGCGGATCTCCGAGTCTGAGGCCAGCCTGGTCTACAGAGCGAGTTCCAGGACAGTCAAGCTTAGGCAGTGATGGCAACCACTGAAAACAGAAAGTTGGAGCCAGGCAGTGGTGGCGCATGCCTTTAATCCCAGCACTCGGGAGGCAGAGGCAGGCGGATCTCTGTGAGTTCGAGGCTAGCCTGGTCTACAAGAATTAGCTCCAGGACAGGCTCCAAAGCTACAGAGAAACCCTGTCTCAAAAAACAACCAAAACAAAACAAAAATAAGAAAACAGAAAGTTGGTAAAGATATATTTTAACTAGGGGGTTATGTTCTAGCCCCAGTAAGCAGCAAAACTTAGCAACTTCATCCACCTGGTTCTGGAGTTAAGGAGAGAAGAAACGGGTTATGGAATTTGCCTCCACAACTAAGGAAAGCCACTGAGGCCAGGCCCGTGTCAGGGTGTTCCTGAATGGAGGCCCAGAGAGATCATTGCACGAAACTGGGAAGTTAAAGCCTGGATTGCCTTGAAGACCCTAAGATGTTAGAGATGCCAGAGCTGTGGGACACCTGCCGAGGAAAGCTGCTAACAGGGAGTGGAACCAGCTCAAGAGACAGAAGTGTGCTGCAGTCAACAAAGCTGAAAGGAGTTGGAGATCTGAAGAGCATTTTGCCATCAGACACGGAAATACAGAGTTGCAGTTTGCTCAGCTGGTTTTTGGTCTTGCTTTGGCCCAGGACGTCCTCACTTTGCTCCCTTCCCTATGTTTTGGAAAGGTAATGCATATCCTGTGCCATTATATGTTGGGAGTGTGTGATCTGCTTTTTGATTTTGATTTTACAGGGGATTACAGTTAAATGATTGCATAAATCTTAGAAGAGACTTTGAACTTTAGACTTTTAAATAAGTTTAAGACTGTGGCACTATTAGATGTGACCTTGTTGGAGTAGGTGTGGTCTTATTGAAGGAATAAGACCACTTATTCCTTCGGTGTGGAGGCCTCATATATGCTCAAGCCACTCCCAATGATAAAGACCACTTCTGTTGCCTGTGGGTCAAGATGTAAGAACTCTCTGCTCCTTTTCCAGCACCACGTCTGCCTGCATGCTGCCTTGCTTCCCACCATGACAATAATGAACTGCACCTCTCAAACTATAAGCGAGCCACCCCCAGTGAAATGTTTTCCTTTGTAAGAGCTGCTGAGGTCATGGTGTCTCTTCACAGGAACAGAAGACCTAACTAAGACACCTGTTCTCACAGATCACAGAGCAATTGTAGACGTGGCACAGAGGGACATTATCACTGCTGGCCAGGGAGACCTCACCTACAGCTTCCAACTGACCTTTGCAAGGAAGGAGGGCAAAGGAGAGGGGTAAGGCCATCCAGACTCAGTGGGTCTGCATGGACCTTATGCCTGGGTCCTCTCCAGGTCCCCAGGACACAGGGAAGAACTGGATTAGCACAGGGCAGGGAAGTGACAATGTTCACCACTCCAGCCCTAGCAAGGAAACAAGCAGTGCAGGAGAACTCCAGCTCAGCACCTTGCTCAGTTACAAAATGGCATTTCCCAGGCTTCCCTGAGTCTAGCGTGACTGCTCCATAGATGCTGGCTCTGAGAAGGAAGATGGATGTGCCTTCCAGATAGATCCTTCACAGGCGTGGACCACCCACATCTCCCAGAGAAAGCTGTCTTTCCACTGTTTCCTGCTGCAGTTAGGGCCTGTGACACTGCAGGTCATGTGCCTTAGGCAGAGCCATGGGGGTAACTGAGGCTAGACAAGCCCAAGAGCTTGCTTGGTGTCTCCATGGTGCTATTAGCAACTTTACAGAAGATGACCCCTGCCAGTGTACCTGCTCTGTCTTACCCAGTGGCCTCCGTCACATTATTGACAGGGCAGGAAGCTCTCACCTGATGCTAAGATGATACCAAAGCCACTTCTAGGGTTCTTGGCTTCCAGAAACATGAACCAAAATTAAAACAAAAAAAATTTTTTTGGGGGGGGTGGTCCTCATGCAGCCTTGATTCTGCTATGTAGCAGAAGGTGACGCTGAATTCCTGATTCTCAACTGTGTGCCACCATAAGCAGATCTCCGCTTCTACTCCTTGCAAACTACAGAAAATGGACTAAGACATCTGTTTCCCTGGGACACAGAAATAAGACAGCTGGAGATCCGGCGGCCACAACTGACCAGAAGGTAAGGTGACCTGACACTTCTGGTCCCAAAGCATCCAAATGAGGGCTACTCAGTCTGCTGCAGAAAAGCCCTGCAAGGAAGCTTCTCCAGCCTAAAGTTCCTGACCTCAGCAGCTGAGACTCCACCCAGCCAAGGTTACTTTAGTGTCTCGGCCCTGTGGTCCATACATTGTTCCTTAAAAGGCAATGTTCTCAAAGACCAAGCTGAACTCATGCCTAGGAGAAACAATGACAGTAATAACTGGGAGCTATTATAACAAGAAAGAAAAAAGCGCTGAGCCCCAGCCTGGCTGTCTTCCTTTCCAATGAGTCTCAGCCTCACCCACATTCTGCTGAAGCTGGAACACATTCCCTTCTTTAACGAAAAATGGAGGGGAACTCTGGTCAAACATTGGTGGAGTGGGCCACGGCACAAGCACACTGCAGTGAATAGGCAGGACTGAGCCCGAGGTGGGCCCATGAGGGGCACGTGCCTGTGGTAGCTGTCTGCTAGTGGAAGAGGGCAGTGAAGAACTGGCGAGGTCAAGGCAGGGGCATGGCTCTGTGACAGAGCACTTGCCTAGAGTGTGTTCATCCCACCACCTTATCATCACTCTGGGAGGTCAGGCTAAGGAAATAAACGCCCTCAACTGTGTGTGAACAGGATCCTTCCGGAACAGAAAACTAAAGATAAATAAAAGGGAGAGAAAACCTAAAGTGACAAAAAGACTTTTCAGATATAACAGGCCCTCAGGGCTAGGCCCAGGGCTGGCCTAGGAAGCTGCTGCCTCCCGTCTTCCCTCCATTCTCTCCTGCAGAAGCAGAAGGACTACAGGAGCAGCAAGCAGACGCTTCAGGTTCAAATGTGTGTTCTGAAGGAGACATCCAGCAGGACTGGCCTCTTCAGTCCCTTCCTGCCCGCTGCTGCAATCTATTCCTCCCAGCAGGTTCTCCATCTCCAACACTGCTCATCGACACCAGGCAATGAGTGCGCACGTGCACTGAGCCTAGGATATGATCAACACAGACTGGACAAAAGAAGCTAGCAGGGGTGGGTAAATGGTTCAGCAGTAAAGAGTGTTTGCTGCACAAGCATGAGGCTGTAAGTTCAAATCTCTAGCACCTGCAATAAAAGCTAGGCAAGGCCAAACACATCCAGCAACCCCAACACTGGGCGGGGGCAGAGACAGAAAGATTGCGAAAGACCCTGTCTGGAGAGACTAAGGCAGAGTGGACGAACAAAACATCCTATGTTTCCCTCTGGCCTCCAAACACCCACACACCTGTGCACACATCATATAACATGTGCAAAAGGATTCAACAAACGCTTGCTGTCCACCCCCTAAGTGTCAGGTGCTGGGGCGGAACAGTGGATGCCCTGCCCCCCCCTCCCCCAGCTTCGGCTCTCAGGAACTGAGAAGCACATAAGTACATCCAGGACTTAGCAAGAAGTGCACACACACAGATGCTGTGGAGGAGGGCAAGGCAAGGGCAGAAAGAAGAGGCAAGCTATGGGGCTACCAGAACAAGGGACAGTGTGCACCACACAGGTAATGGGGCTGACGAGAAGGGCAGCTGGCCTGGGAGGGCTCAGAACAAAGACAGCAGAAGGCAGCTTTGGGGGCAGGTGGATCAGAGCTCTGGCCAAACCCAGGGGCTTAACTGCATGAAGAAGCCAAGGTGAGAAGAGCCTGGGGGTGGAGCAGACGGACAGGATAGGGGGTGTGACTAGGTGACAGGCATGGCCCTGAGAGCTTTGGCATGAGAATGTACCTGAGAAAGGAAGGTCCAAACTAAGTGCACACAAAGCATCTCTACTGGGGCCAGCGAGAGGTGAAACGGGCTAGCCAGCCCTGGCACTCCCAGGATGTGGGCGAGTAGGTCAGTCCCGGGTAAGCAGGGCAGCTGTCCCTGGCAGAGGTCCTTCTCCACATGGGACAGGCCCAGCCAGCCTCCCACTCACTTTGTTCCCTGTCTCCCCACATGGTTGCTACCTCCAAATCCATTCCTCATCTGCTCTGACCACAACAGCTAGCCAGACATGGGAGCCCACACCTTTAATCCTAGCACTAGGGAGGCAGAGGCAGACAGATTTCTGAGTTTGAGGCCAGCCTGGTCTACAGAGTGAGTTTCAGGCCAGTCACTGCTACAGAGAGAGACACTGTCTCAATTCCCCCACCCCCACAACTCTATCCCAAGCCCCAACTACCAGACAGATGAACAGAGTTCTAAAGGCAAATGCCTTGTTCTCAGCCCAGCCCATTCCTGCAAGCCCTCGTAGCACCTGGGTGCCCCTGAAGGCGGCAAGCATGCCTCCACACACCAGGCGGTGATCCCAACTCAGGAGCAGAGGACAGGGAGAAGCAAACAAGCCAGGGCTGGGCCCTAGCCACACTCAGTTTTGCCACCTCTGAATCGGTGGCTAGATGCAGTACCACCCTGCTGTACCCATACCTGGTCAGCCCCCACTATCCCCTATTGGTTCCAAAGGAAACCAGCATCACTGGTCAGTCACGAAGATACAATGCTCAGATTCACACAACCCTGTTCATGAACATTCCAACTAATACAGACTAGAAGACCTATGGGAACATGAACTCGAAATGAGGCAGAACCAGAAGTCCTTCCCCACGGAAGAACTCTTCAGCCACTGACTAAAGGAGCGGCAGGTCTATCCGCCAAGTGTCTGCCTCTGCTCCATGCTCACTATAAATGGCCCAAAGCAACACACACAGAGGAAGACACCGCTCCCAACCAAGGAGACTATTAACCTCAGTTCTGTGGCACGCCGGGCAACATCCTTCTTCTAAGCACTGCGTCAATGGTGTACCAAGCTAGTGAGTCAGGACCCCAAGGCCAGGACAGAACAGGTCACACACACACAGGCAAGGGACAGGGAAATGGTTCCCACAGAACCAGAGAGGACAGTGGCCTTCACAGTAGCATGGCTAGAGCCAGGCCAAGAGGAAGCTGTCCAGAAACATGGAACCCAGCAGGAGAACCACGGCAGGGAAAGGCAAGGTTAAAAGGGAAATACCATCAACTGGGCATGATGGCACACGCCTTTAATCCCAGCCCTCGGAAGACGAGGCAGGTGGATCTCTATGAGTCTGGGGTCAGCCTGGACTACAGAGTGAGTTCCAGCACAGCCAGGGCTTTGTAGAGAGGCCTTGTCTCCAAAAAAGGGAGGGGGGAACCACCTAACAAATTCTGAGCACCAATTATGGTAGATGTAGCTTTAAGGTACTGGGAACAAGCCACTTCCAAAGACATTCTCAAAGAACTAAGAGTGTGGTGTGGGAAGTCCTTCTGTATATGTGTTGCTTTTATTGGTTAATAAAGAAGCTGCTTTCGGCCAATGGCTTAACAGAATATAGCCAGACTGGAAGAAATATATATATAGAGAGAGAGTAGGCAGAGTCAGTGAGAAGCCATGTAGTCACCAGCAGGAGACAGACGCACTGGAACCTTGCCAGTAAGCACACGCACACACGCGCGCGCACACACACACACACACACACACACACACACACACACACACACACACACACATTTCTGCTCTTGATTAAGGTATTGTGTTTGTGCAGCTCGTTTAAAAATGTAATGGATAATTAAGAAATATAGGTTAATAGAGAATCATCTAAAATAGTCAAGCTTGTAGTCATGTTAGTTAGATTTTCTAGATGTACAGAGACATATTTCAGATGGATAATCTTCAAACCTTTCAAAGACTACAGAATATGGCATTTAAAATGTTTTATGAACTTGTGACTTTCATGACAATGAGACACATCTGCTCCTGGCAGCGCCAATCTACTTCAAGAGGAAGATGGGCATCAAAGAGGCCCCTTATAGAGTTTATTCGCCATTCGGACAAGAATCTGCTCTTGCCTGAACTGCTTGACTGGACTTGCAGGACCCACAGAAAAATGACTGCTGAAGCTGCCTAAAGAAGGTGAGATGGTACTTCAGGGTTCCTACTTCATGAAAGAGTCTGCCAGACATTCTGCAGGACACAGAAGAAAGTGACTGACAAACTGCCAATATAGGTGGAACTGTCCTTGAAATTTCCTACTTCATGGAAAAGTCTACCAGATACTATGGGCCTGTGGGCTGAAGATGGGTGCCCGCAATGTTACAGAAGAACTCTGGATGACTGTCCAGTCAGCAAGATGTCTCTGTCAATTCTAGAGTTTTGGAAGCTGCTTACAATGCATTTCCTGTTTACTTAGGTAATATTATATCCTTCTGGAGTCTCAAAGACTGGAGCTGAAAAATAGATAGTTATAATTGTAGTTTCCCTTAGTTATAATAAAAGATACAAATATTGTAACTGTAATTCTTGTTTGATACCTGTTGTTATATGTTATTTTACTAAAGTTAAAACCTTCCTTTTTATTTAAACAGAAAAGGGGAAATGGTGTGGGAAGTCCTTCTGTATATGTGTTGCTTTCATTGGTTAATAAAGAAGCTGCTTTTGGCCAATGGCTTAACAGAAAATAGCCAGACTAGAATATATATATATATATATATATATATATATATATATAGAGAGAGAGAGAGAGAGAGAGAGAGAGAGAGAGAGAGAGAGAGAGTAGGTGGAGTCAGTGAGAAGCCATGTAGCCATCAGCAGGAGACAGATGTACTGGAACCTTGCTGGTAAGCCACAGCCATGTGGTGATACACAGATTAATAGAGATATGTTGATTTAAGATGTAAGAGCTAGCTAGAAATACGTTTAAGCTATTGGCCAAACAGTGTTGCAATTAATATAGTTTCTGTGTATTTATTTGGGTCTGAGTGGCTGGGAAATGAACAAGCAGCCTCCCCAACAAGAGTAGATTGGGCAGCACAGAGCACACCAGGGCAGTACTCACTATCTGCAGTCTGCTCAGGGAGCAGAAAAGCACACACACAGTTTTCTAGCTGATGCTGTGCATTATCCATGACGTTCCCAAGAACCCCAGGTTCAGAGAAAACTCTGCTGGGGACCCAGCACATGACAAGGCAACCGACATGTTAGTGACATCATCTCACCCTCCCACATTTCATACGAACATAGGATGCTCCGGCAACCCTTAACCTCCCCAAGCGATATGGCGAGGTGACTACTAACACGAGCTGGGCCTATTTTACCCATTCCTCACCCTCCCATGGCACTAGCCTTCCTTCACTGTGACAGAAGACTTGAGAAAGTCAATCTAAAGGATGGAAACACTTTAGCTCATGGTTTCCAAGGTTTGTGTTTATGCTTGGCCCCATCACTCTGGGCCTGTGGTGCTTCAGGACATCACAGTTTGAGTGTGAGGTAGATGAAATAAATCTCTTTATCTAATGGCAGTTAGAAAGCAAAGGGACCCAGCATGCCCCCCAGTGACCTAATTTCCCACTACTAGGATTGATACCGCACCACCACCACCACCACCCCGCCTCCACCCCGCCTCCACCCCACCTCCAGGCTCCACCACCTTCCAATAGTGCCTCAAGCTGGTGAAGAACTCTTTTAACACTGTGGGGGAGAGGGGCCTTGGGGTGACACTCAAAATCAAAACCATAACACATGGCCAGGCCCACCTCTACAGCGCAGTGTAGGCCACCACCATCTCAGGCTTGGCGCCTGGGGAAAGGCAGGCTTCACTGAGACATAAAGCACTGAGAGGTCAGAAAGCCATCTCTATGCCAGTCACCGAAATCCAGACCTAAGTAAAACACCTTTCGAGGCAGGGTGCCCTTGACTTCAGGTGAGGGCCTCTGCATGAACCAGGCAAATGGCTCAGGCTCATAAAAGCACAAGGTTCCTAGGGACATATTTTAAGGCCACGCTTCCCACTCTACTGTATTTATAACATACAATTAAAATGCAGAGACTCTTCCACACTTGTGGCCAAGGGAGGTGAGCCAGCTCTTCAATCCCAGGCCACATGCCACCAAAACAGTGTAAGCAGAGTGGTGTCACTCCTGGGGCTGGATTCTGTGTCACACAAGGACAACCTCAGCCTCTCCTCCTCAGATCAAGCAGGAAATCCTGAAATGGCAAAGCCGAGAAAGGCAGCTTGCAGTGTGGGGCTGTCGCTCTGTCCCTCAGCATCACCCTTGCATTCCATCCTCCTCACAGCATTCTGTCTCCATCGTGCCCCCTAAGCCCAATCCTGCAGCCGTTTATAACAACTGGCAACTGAAGACATCACTCCAGAGGGCACCACACCTAGCACCAGGTCACCAACGACAGTCTGCCTTGCTAACTACATGTCTGCGCTTTGTTCGCCGTCTCCACACAGAGCACATGCGCACACACATTACTAACCATGGCTGTGTGGGAGAGGCTGTCAACCGGATCGGCTCCACGAAACTGACCCCCTGTGAGATAACACTTCCTGACCCTGGGCCAGCTGTTACCCATCGCTACCGGCTACGGCACACACAACGATGACCAGACATCAGGCTGTGTGAGTGGGAACACGCTCCCGAACTGCAGTCCCCAAACAGCAGCTGGCTTCTGCTCAGAGCCAGTCCTCGGAAATAACTCTCACTTCATCTACAAAGGGCAAGGTTCAAACACAGATAAATTCCACACTCAAAGGCCTTTGGAAAGAGCGGCCATAGGCTCTGGCTTGGCTGAGGAGCCCGAGGCTGGCCGCACTGCTAGAGCTGAAGGTGGCCGACCTGAATCGGGATTAAGACAGAAGTCAACAGCTGAGAGAGGAGACGCCATAGCCAGCGGGCAGATGGGGAAGGCTCAGTGTGGGTGTGCAGTCCCCAAGCAAGTCTGGCAGCTGGTCTGTCCCCACATCCTGGGGCAGGGCACCCGCTGACAGAGAGAGATGATGTGATTGTCTGACTCTGTTTTTGGAGACAGGATCTCCTCACATAGTCCACGTGGGCCTCAGACTCTTGGATGTAGGGGTTACAGACAGGCTCATCCCACCTGGCTTAGGTATGACATTAAGGATTTCAATAATACCTGCTTTTTGTTTGCTTGGTTTTTTGTTTTTTTAAGACAAGGTCTCGGGGCTGGAGAGATGGCACAGTGCTTAAGAGAGCTGTTCTCCTAGGGAATCTGAGTTCAATTCCCAGCACCCACATGGCAGCTCACAATTGTCTGTAACTCCAAGATCTGACACCCTCACACAGACATACAGGCACACTAATATACACAAAACAAAAATAAATTATTATTGTTATTATTTTTAAAAGCCAGGTGGTGGCGCACGCCTTTAATCCCAGCACTCAGGAGGCAGAGGCAGGCAGATCTCTGTGAGTTCAAGGCCAGCCTGGTCTACAGAGAGAGTGCCAGGAGAGGCACCAAGCTACACAGAGAAACCCTGTCTTGAAAAACAAAACAAAACAAAAGACAAGGTCTCACTGTGTAGCCATGGTTGGCCTAGAACTCATTATGTAGACCAGGGTAGCCAAGAATTCACAGAGATCATTTTGCCTCTGCCTTAGGGAGTACTGGAATTAAAAGCATGCAACACCATGCCCAGAAATACCTGGAATTTTTTTTTAGATTCTGGAATCAGCACAATGTGATTAAAATTTCAGCATTAGAAGAAGTACTCCAGACAGTTTCCCACTACACACCTGGGATGTTCCATGCCTTGGTCTCCTGTCCCTAAATATGAGGATGGTGAAGATTATGAAGATTATATGTTGGTACCAGTGGTACCAACAGCAGGTGTTAAGCCAGACATGGTAGCAAATGAGAAAAACCGAGCCTCCAATCCCAGCCCTCAGGTGGAGACAGAAGGACCAGGAGTTCAAGGTCATCTTCAGCTAAGAGACAAGGCTGAGGCCAGCACGAGTTAAATAAGACCCCCTCTAACCAAAACAAAACTTTTAAAAGCACCTATCATTCAGGAATCATATGTGACACGTGATGGGCATTGAGACGCACGTGTGTCCCATCGTTTAGGAATCATATTTGACATGTGATGGGCATTGAGATGCACGTGTGTGTCCCATCATTTAGGAATCATATGTGACACATGATGGGCATTGAGACGCACGTGTGTGTCCCATCATTTAGGAATCATATGTGACATGTGATGGGCACTGAGATGCACGTGTGTGTCCCATCATTTAGGAATCATATGTGACACGTGATGGGCACTGAGACGCACGTGTGTGTCCTTTACAGAATGCTTACTGTGAGATGATTGTCAGCACGGTTCTCTAGAGAAGGAGACACAGAGATCCAGCCACTCGCCAAAGTCACACAGGGATGGACCAGCTGGAATCTGGCCCCGGGAAGTCTACGACCAATACACTAAATAGCCTCTGTAATTCTACTACTATCTTAATCCAGAAACCGCATAATGAGTAGCTACAGCTGCCTGCTAATTACAGATGAGAAGAAAGCAGGCAAGATGATTTTGTCCAGCTAGGCAGCTTCAGGGCCAGGAGTCCAGCACACTGTCTGACCTCTGCAGTCTGTGCTTTCTCAGTTTGTGGCACACTCAGAGGTTCAATCAGCCAGTGTGGGACTCCTGTACAGAGGAGGTGACACTGCCTTCCCAAGGAGGACAGGGTGAAGCAGATGCCACGAGCCTGCTCCCTGCAGCCTGTCTCTCCCACGCTGGAGACTCATCCTGACACCAACTCCACAAAGATCTGCTGCTGTGTCTGTCTGACATGATACTCTAACTCTGTCCGACTCTTAGTGTCTCTTACCTTCCCTAAGATGCCCTTCTCCCCAATTTGACTAGCTGAGGGAAGTATGAAGGTTAGGAGACATTTGTAAAAACTAAAAAAGAAACAACAATGAGTTGAGACAGGAAAAATCCCCCAGTGGAATGAGGAAGCTGGGCCTGAGGTATGACCCAGCTCTGTGACTACCAGGCACTGCCACACGGCGCTCAGGGGGACTTTACTCCTCTAAGAAAAGGTCACACTGCGGGGTTCACAGCTCACCACACAGGGAAGACAGACATAACCACAGCGGAATCCAGCCTTTTTTGGCAGAAGAACTTCTTTTTGCCATCAGCAATTTCTTATCTTTACGGGACAGACTGCCGTTCCTTACAGCTCACTGACTGGAGGAATGCACAACGATCAAACGCTACTACGAATTCAACATCTCCCCCACAGGCTCCTCGCTTGTTCTTCACAGCATCTCTACCCCCTCTGAGGAGGGCAGGACACACGTGCTTAGGACACTGTTCACGCAAGCTGCAACACATGATGGTCCTGGCCTGTAGACCCCCAGGCCAATCCCCTGCATACACACAAGCACAATAACCACCTATAACATGAGGAGCCCAAACAAACAGACACCTCTTGACAGCAGTTCCAAACAGACATACGGGGAGCCAGTGAGATGGCCCAGTGGGTAACAGTGCTTGCTGTCACACCTGACAACTTGAGTTTGGTCCCCAGGACCTACAGGGTAGGAGAACATTCCCAAACAGATGTATATGCTAGACAGCAGGCTTCCACTAGTTTGAATCACATAACAAGCCTAACTAAAACATTTTAAATGCCTATAAAAATTAGCAAAATGGGCTGAGGATGTGGCTAAGTGGTTAAGCACTTGCCCAGCATAGGCCAGGCCCTGAATTCCAGCCCAGTATCACAGTAAATAATAAATAAACCAAGGTTTCACAGGAGTCTGAGGAGACCCTGAAGGGAAGAGGAAAGGAAGAGAGAGCAGAAAATCAAAGCAAGTGAGGAGAAACAAGGGAGCAAGCCCCGACACTGAGGCTCTCTGTGAGGAACAGTGAGCCAAGAGCAAGGAAGTGACCTTATCCTGAAGTCTGGACCTGTGCATGACACCAGAATAACAGTGCTCTCGAGGCAAACGGTAGGGAAGCCAGGAGACACCGTAGAACTGTGGTGGCTCGGAACTGCTGAAGTTCCCTATCCGGGTCAGACGAGCCTACCAGTCCTCCCAGTGACACAGATGGAGACAACGGGGTGCAACCTGGTAGGGCATCTTCACCAGTCGCCGGGCCTGCGTGCCTTCCCCAGCACCACAGGAACAGCCATTGGCATAAGTGATGTTAGTGCTGGAACCTGATACTTTATAAGAAGTGAATGGTAGCCGGGCGGTGGTGGTGCACGCCTTTAATCCCAGCACTCAGGAGGCAGCGGCAGGCGGATCTCTGAGTTTGAGGCCAGCCTGGTCTACAAGAGCTAGTTCCAAGACAGGCACCAAAGCTAGAGAGAAACCTTGTCTCAAAAAAAAAAAAACAAAAAACAAAAAAACAAACAAAAAGAAGTGAACAGTAAAACTTAAGTGTAAATACAATGATCAGACACTGTAAGAAAATGGACACAGTTCCAACCTCAGAGACTTCCTTATGGAACCCTCAAAAGGGCCTCGAGCCAGTCCCAGTGTGACTCCACAGATGGGTAAGGGCTCAGTGGAAAAATGGATGGAGAAAGAGGCTTAGTGTACTCATGTGAACCTCAGAACTCGGGCATCTCCACAGATTGGTCAACAATGTGAGGAGGGAACTATTACAGAGAACCTCATCAGCCCCTCCCCAGGCTAAGACAATGTAGGGGTAAACAGGAGGTCTCAGCAGTGGAGGTCCCAGACAAACTTTCTGGAAGATGGTCTCTACAGTTTGGTGACCCCGCACTCGCAGGACCTGGGTCTGGTTCAAAAATCCTAAGCCAGAAGGGATGGGGAGGCTACCCACTTCCTTTTGCCATGTTTTGCAGCGTGGCAGCAGGAGGCAAATCCAGGGCGGAGCAAACCCAGGAAAGTCTGATGAGTGATCTGGCACAGGCCACACAGGGCCTTTCTTCCCACCTTCACAGACATTATTTCACCAAGCCCTGGGGTTTCTTCCTGACAGGTTCTCACAGGCAGGTCGCAGGGAGTAGAGGCAGGCCCAGACCAAGAGCAGCCTTCAGGAGACCAGAAGGGCACAGGACAGGCTGTGCTGAGAACAGAGGCGGGGCTGAGCCGACTTCTCTCTGCTCCGTCAGAAGCCCCGGCTGTCTTCTCACAAATGATTCCACGAGTTTAGGAAAAAGTGAGTGTCCCCAAACAAGTGTCTAGGATTCCACAGGCCAGACTCATAATCTGCCTCACCCTCTTTGTGGATCAAGAACTCTAGATGCCTCAAATCACTCCCAGACAAACCAAAAACAGGCAAAATGAAGTAGGGGGTGGGGGGAGAGCCTGGATGGATGACTCTTATCTCTGGGGGCACCTAGGGTGACTCCTCCAAGCCTATGTGTCCCAGGTCAACCACAGCAGCAGAATTAAACCACTGCTTTACAATTATTTGTGCACCTTACAGAAAGTCCCCATGTCCGGGACCCACCAAATCCACTGGATCTGGGCACACAAAGGGAACAAACAAAACTCTTGTGGCCAGGAAGGAAGGTACGGGGACAGCAGTCAGTTTTAACACGCCCCTTCCCATGAGCAGAGTTCATACTGTGTGCAGAACGAATAAAGGAGAGAACGGGGCCTGGAAGGTCCTCCTTGGCTCAGGTAGGGAAGGAAGACCCTGGAAACGGAAGTGCTGCTTTGCCTGACACGACAGGGCTGTGCCACGTGAAGGCAGAAGCTTGAGCTGGAAGCAGAAGGAAACTCTCATGCACAGGCCACCCGGTGAGGCCAGACCCAGGCCTTCTGGAACAAAGGCCAGTAGGTTTAGAGTTCGGGGCCAAGGCCAGCAGGACAGGTGAGGCTATGTGAGGCCAGGCTGGACAGCTCAAAGATTTGGATACAAACATTTATTTTCGTATGTCCTTAAGAGCGCCGAAGACCAAATCCTTCCTCGAGACACAAGACACGCTTCCTGAACACAGCAGCAGGCCCCATCATCCAACCACTTGGAATGCCAAAGCTAGAGAACTCCTTGAACCAGGAGTTCCAGGCCAGCCTGGGTAACATGGAGAGGCCCCATCTCCCAGGAGAACAGAGGAGGGAAGAGAGGGAAAGAAAAAAAGACAAGAAATGAAAAGGCTGGACACAGTGGCACAGACCTGTGATGTCAGCATTCGGGAGGCTGACACAGGGAGATACGGAGTTCAAAGTCAGCTGGGGCTACATGAGCCCCATCTCAAAACAAGAGAGTGGACAAGACACGTTTAACTCAGCACATTGAAAATAAACTGACAGTCAGGCAGTGCTGGCGTACGCCTTTAATCCCAGCACTCGGGAGGCAGAGGCAGGCGGATCTCTGTGAGTTGGAGGCCAGCCTGTTCTACAGAGCTAGTTCCAGGACACCCAGCTACACAAAGAAACCTGGTCTCAAAAAACGGAAAATATACATACACACATACATATACTGATGACTGACAAGTAAACCAACGGCTAAAACTCTTAGCTTTTAATAACTGTATAATTCACCAGGCAATGGTGATACACTCCTTTAATCCCAGCACTCAGGAGGCAGAGGCAGGTGGATCTCTGTGAGTTCAAGGTCAGCTTAGTCTACAGAGCTAGTTCCAGGACAGGCTCCAAAGCTACAGAGAAACCCTGTCTCGAAAAAACAAATAAGAATTGTATAACTCAGTCTACGGAAAAGAAAACTAGACTGCCCACTGCACCCCAAACCATGAATGAACGAGTGGGACCTGAGATAAAAATCCATACCCTGGGGTGGGAGGGTGTGTGGAGGGAATGGAAGGAGGGGAGGGGTGGGAATTTGGATTGGTATTTTTTAAAAATAAAAAATATCTAATAAAAAAAACATATCCTGAAGCTACACCTGGCTCCACTTGAATGGTACAGCTCACTGGAAAGGGTAATTTCAAGGTAAGATGTGTCATCAGGCTCCACAGAGAGGGCGGAACCCCAAGCGGAAACTGAAGTCTGGAGAGAATTAACTAAGCCAGCTGGGTGGCATGCTCCAGGCGCACACAGCAAGCAAGTACACAGGGCAGGACAGGCAAGTACAGAAACAGGGAGAAGAAGTGCTCGCAGAGATGCATGGGAGCACAGCAGAGCCCACCCTAAATGTGCAGCGCCCAGGCCGTTGTCAGCTCCAAGGAGGCCCACCCTTCCCAAAGGTCTCATTAAGAGACCAGAAGTGTCAGCTGGGTAATCCAGGGCCCCAGGCGGGAGTCCCAGCTGACACCCTTCAGGAAGAAAGGGGGTAAGACTGTCTGCCACAGGAGAAGGAGGTACAGCAGAGGGCTATGATTTGCTGAGATAAAAGAGAGATGCCAAAGAGAAAGGAGAAAGGGGGAGGGGCGAACCCAAGTTGTTGCAGCATTATGCAAGCAAAATTCCAGGCATAAGCCAGGAAATTCAAAGGTCACGGTTCCCACAGCAACAGCAACCTGACCCGGCAGCATATGTAGTCTCTGGCAATGCCAGAGCCGAAATGACTTATGCCAAGGCTCACTGAGCAGCTCGCCAACCACATACCTGCGGCAGGCACCCCCAGTAAGTCTGCACATGCCCAAGAGACCACACCCTACTGCATGAAGCTCACCTGGTGCCCAGGCCAGGCTGCACCAGGCCCACAACGGGCTTGGCAGGCCCCAATTCTTCCTGGAAGACCCTTATCCTGCCTCTACCCACATCTGCCTGCTGTGGGGTTTTAATCTTAACTCCCTGTGGGGTGTATAACCACAGCTTATCCAACCAGCTTGGTACAAGAGTGAGCAGGGAAATGTGTGCACGTGGGCTTAAAGGTTATCAACACTCCTTCCCTTCCCCTCCGGCGGGGTCCGGTCCTGTGGCTCGCCAAGCAACACTATGGAGACACTGAGAAGTGGCAGGGGTAATGCTTCAAAGCATGCCACCAAGACGGCTCAGCATAAGTAAGGGAGCTTGTCACTAAGCCTGACAACATGAGTCTGTCTCCAGAACCCACATGGTAGGAGGAGAGAACTTCCGGAAGATGTCCTCTGACCTCCACAAGCATACACACTTAAAAAGAAAAAAAAGGTGACAAGCAGCCAGGCTTGATGCCTCACACCTGTAACTCCAGCCCTCAGGTGGCAGGAACAGTTCAAGGACAGCCTAAAATCGGGACCTTGTTTTACTGAGTACGGTCTAACGTATTTGCAATCCCAAACCTTGGAAGGTGGAGGCAGGCAGGGAAGACCAGGACTTCAAAGTCATACTCTACATACCAAGTTCAAAAGGTCACCTGGACTACATGGGACCTTTGTCTCAAAAAGCTTAACAACGACAACAAACACCTAACAACAACGAGCAGCTCAACTGCGCATCGCAGCCTCCCTACGCCTTGTTTCTGAGAACTCAGAACCAAGCACCTACAGGAGTCTGGACACAGGTAGTCAGCAGGCCCTGCAGCCATGCAGAGGCACGAGATGGACATGGTGAGGTGGGGGTAAAGTGGAGAGGTGACCCTGGGCCCTTTCAAAGGACAAGTGAGGGTTTTCTCCTGAAGACATAATTGTCACCAGAGAAGACTGAAGATTCAGAATTCGTCCTCCCTCTGGGCCAGTGGTTCTCAACCCGTGGGTCACGACCTCTTTGGGGGATCAAAAGACTCTTTCACAGGGGTCACCTAAGACTATCTGCACATCATATTTACACGGCAGGGCAACAAGATCACCATCATAAACTAGCAATGGAAATAATGTTATGGTTGGGGGTCACAACACGAGGCACCTGATTAAATGGTTGCAGTGTTAGGAAGGTTGAGAACCGCTGCTCTGGGGTATGGCCCGCGTGGACAGCCGAGCTCCCCAGCTCAGGGGAGTGAATGACTTTCCTGTTCCTAAGCTCCAGGAGATCACACTCAAGGAAGACAGCCAGGCCAGGTGTGTGAGCAGCTGTCCAATGCCGAGCATGCGCCTCACAAGGCTGGTGAGACATGCTCTGCGTAAAGCTGCAAGAATTAAATAAAGCCACATCCATGGAAGCCCACGGCACAGGACTAACCAGAATCATACACAGATAGATGCTCAACAAACCAGAAACGTCTGCAGTGGTGTTGCTGTTTCCACACTCCGTGCCACACCAGCACTGCTACAGGACACACTGACCTCCATCTGAGAAGGCTGTGTCCATGTTAATCCTCTGTCTGCTTTTTAACAGCAGAATCAGTAGCGTTTCGTGGGCATCTACTCTGTGATAAGCACTAGTTCATGCGCTCTTATTTTGGCCATGATGTCATCGAGCCCTTTTAAGAATCTCACTGGGTGAGTATCAGCATCAACTTTGTGTTGAGAACACAGTTAGTGGTGGTAGACATGGAAACCAAACTCAGGCAGCCTGAGTTTAGGGCCTCCAAACTTAACTATGTCACGTTTATCTTCAATGTACGAAACTATGTCCCAGCAGGCAGCAAACACAGAGGCCAAAGCCATTCCAAGAGCGGTTCTTGGAAAGAAGTATCAGTCTCAGGTCAACCTTGTGATCGCAGAACGACAGGGAAATGGTGCTAAGTTCTGGCATCTCAGATGTGACTGTTACCACTGTCACCCCCCTGACTGAAGCAGGTCCCATCAGAATGGAAGAGATCATATTTTGCTTCAAAATTACACTTGTGAAACAGTCACCCATGAATCCTGATGCCTCTAGGATAACACTAAGTGAACAAGCCTGGGAATGTTTTATTTTAATTTTTTAAAAGATTTTTTTAAGTGTTTTGCCTGCAGGTACATATGTGCAACACATGTGTGCCTTCTGCCCAAAGATCAGAAGAGGATGTCCAATGCCCCGGAGCTGGAATTGCAGGTGACTGTGAACAGCCATGCGGGGGCTAGGAACCAAACCTAGGTCCTCTGCAAAAGCAGCAAGTGCTGTCAACCACCGAACATCTCTCCAGCCCCTAATTTTGATTAATTCTTAATTAATTAACTTTGTGTTCAGAATGGAACCTAGGACCTCATGCATGTTAGCCAAGCATTCTACCACTGAACCACAGAGCCTACTTCAACTGCCACAAGCTTCCTATCTAATGACTCCTACAGCTACCTTGTATTCAGAAGATCAGAACTCACCTTCATCCCGTTTCCTTACTCAGTCCTCCTGTTGCTTAGATATTTTCATTCTCGTGCTCCGCCCCCTCACTGCTTGCTCAGATTACGTGCAAAGAAAAAAATCCAACACATTCACTTACCCCAGTTTGGGCACGGAGACAAAGAGCTAAGAGAAACGAGGCTGTGAAATACACATTTACAAGTCACCCCAACTGTGTCCCCAAGAGAACCCAGTATTCCTACCCACCAGTGAGCTACACTGACCCTGGACATCCAGCAGATTCTCTGGAACACCCCCAGTTCTCCCCATCTTGCCTGGGACACAAGACCTACTAGTGAGTGTAGAAGGTCATGTGACACCAAGGGGCAGCAAAGACGACAGTCAGCAGAACACTGTGGAGGTTACATGTTTTCTTTGGACTGCTAAAGTCTGTGGGAGGGATGGGACAGCAGACAGCTCCACACTTTCGGTCTGGTCCTTTGTCCACATAACCCAGATGCAGTCACTATTACCAAGCTTTATATTTCCCGTGAGCAAATAAAGCTGCAAATCCCGTTAGGTGACATTAGAGTCCTACGGGCAGCACTGGCAACAACAAAGCTCCGTTCTCCAGGTCTGGCCTTACATACACCTCAGAACACCTGTCGCAACCTCCAGTCCAGCTGAACCCAGAGTCCCGGGCCCCAGTCACTGTGTTCAGTCAGAATCAGCTTACCCCTCGCTTTTGTTTCATCAGAGGCAGCCTGAGTAAAATGCCTTCAGAGGCTACAGGACCTCAGCTCTGCTCGCATAGGATTTTAAGTTTCCCAAATCTAAAACTAAGCCAACAAGATTTTGAGATTAGAAAGCCGGAGACAGTTGGAGGCTAAGTCAGCTCTCCAGACTTCACTGCAGCAAACACTTGTAAACCCTGAACTCTAACATGTAAATCTAGACTTTCTGGAGAACTAAAGGCAAGCTGGACTTAACCAAAATAAAAGAACTTGTGTGCCTCATGGTCCAGATACAACCCGGGGAATGAAAGACAACTCACAGAATGGAAGAGAATATATGCAAACCACATGTTTGATAAGGAACTCACTTTCAGAGTATAAAAAACTCTGATCATTCAACAATAAAATGATAACCAATTGATTTAAATGGTCAACATCACTTTACGTCATACTTCAGGGAGATGAGAAGAAGCAAGGCAGGCGGGAGCTGCGCACAGTGGCGCATCCCCAGGTCCCAAGTGCTTGGAAGATGAGTGGGATGGAGGCTTGAGCCCAGAGTTCAGCAGAAGGGAGGGGGCAGGGAAGGAAAGGCGGAAGAGTGAATGCTAGTAAAGATACAGTGAACCTGGACCTCTTCAGTAGGGCTTTGCAAACACACTTGGGCAGCTCTTCCCAATGCTAAGCACCGACTAACCAGACAACCCAGGAATTTCACTATGTCTGCACAGCCAGGAGGAAAGTCACACACAAAAACATGAGCAATCCTAATAACACAGCAAAGAAGTAGAGCCAACCTGTGCTAGAGCAATGATTCTTTTCTCTTGTTTTTTCAAGATAGGGTTTATGTGTCTAACAGCCCTAGTTGTCCCGGAACTTGCTCTGTAGACCAGGCTGGTCCCAAACTCACAAAGATTGCCTACCTCTGTCTTCGAGTGCTGAGATTGAAGGTGTGTGCCACCACTGCCCGTTAACCTGTGGGACACGACCCTTTTGGCAAACCTCTATCTCCAAAAATATTTACATTACAATTCATAACAGTAGCAAAATTACAGTTATGAAGTAGCAACAAAAATAACTGTATGGTTTGGGGTCATCACCACAACATAAACATTAGGAAGACTGAGAACCACTGACATACATAAGGTGAACAAACAAAAACCCAATGTGAAACGGGGCATGGATTGCTGCAGGTTCATGGCCAGCCTGGTCTAGATGGTAAATTTTATAGAATATTGATCAGCTATAAAATGGAATTTTGATGTTCACAAAAACATGGATAAGGCTTGTACTGACCTTCAGCCAGCCAGTCCAAGCGCAATGGCGCCTTCCAGGAAGTTCTTCGTTGGGGGCAACTGGAAGATGAATGGGAGGAGGAAGTGCCTGGGAGAACTCATTTGCACCCTAAACATGGCTAAGGCAGACACCAGGGTGGTTTGTGCACCCCCCACCGTCTACATCGACTTTGCCAGGCAGAAGCTAGATCCCAAGATTGCCGTGGCTGCGCAGAACTGCTACAAAGTGACCAATGGGGCCTTCACTGGGGAGATCAGTCCCGGCATGATCAAAGACTTAGGAGCCGCATGGGTAGTGCTGGGGCACTCGGAGAGAAGTTCGGGGAGTCCGATGAGCTGATTGGGCAGAAAGTAGCCCATGCCCTAGCCAAGGGGCTCGGAGTGATCACCTGCATTGGGGAGAAGTTGTTTTCGAGCAAACCAAAGTCATCGCAGGTAATGTGAAGGACTGGAGCAAAGTGGTCCTGGCCTATGAACCTGTGTGGGCCATTGGTACTGGCAAGACTGCAACACCTCAACAGGCCCAGGAAGTGCATGAGAAGCTGCGGGGTTGGCTGAAATCCAATGTCTCTGATGCGGTGGCTTAGAGCACCCGAATCATTAATGGAGGTTCAGTGACTGGAGCAACCTGCAAAGAGCTGGCAAGCCAGCCTCATGTGGACGGCTTCCTCGTGGGTGGTGCTTCCCTCAAGCCTGAATTTGTGGACATCATCAATGCCAAACAATAAGCACTGTCCATGTCCCCTGACCTCTGCTAGGCCAGGACTAGATTGCCCAGAAGCTTAAGAACAACTCCCACCAGTCACATGCTTCTGATGTCATCTGCCCCATCTTGTGTCCTAATCCACGCTGTACCTTCCTGAACCTTTTACACCTCCCTGTAATGTTTGGGACCAGGCCAATCCCTATACCACCTAATACAATGGTTAGAATGAAATACATCACCTGTCTCACCAAGGTGACTTCCTGGCTGGGGGAGGAGGGCGGAATGAGTGGAACTGATTCTGTCCCTTCAGGCAAGGCAGGAAAGTGAAATCACCTTTCCTTCCCTTCTCAGTGTACACTAAAGTAGAGACCCTCTCTCCCTAAGAGGCCGGGATGTTCCCCTCTCCCACAGTGCCCCATCTTACATGTAAGGGAAATAAACACCTGACCCCCCCCCCAAAATGGATAAGCCCTAAAAACAGGCTGAGTGAAAAACTGCAGCCAGGAAAAACAACAACAACAAACATCTGACTGTATGGCTCCCTTTATAAGAAACGCCAGAAGAGTCAATCCACAGACAGGAAGAATGGAAGCCAGGGAGAAGCAGAGTTCATGGCCGCTGTGGGGAATGACAAAATGTCCTAGAATTGGTTACAGTAAATGCCGTACATCTCTGAATACACTGAAAACCACTGAACCGTACAATTTAAATGATCTGTATGGTAAAAACTACTGGGATTTTTGTGATTTATTTATTTTTATGTGTGTTGGTATATAAACAGAAGTTTCTCTCCTGCTTGGTTCCCCAGCCGTTCAGTCCCAAAGATACACACAGAAGCTTATATTCATTAGAAACTGTTTGGCCTATTGTTCAGACTTATTACTAACTAGCTCTTATGACTTAAATTTACTCATTATTCTTGTCTATGTTTAGCCACGTGAGTTGGTGCCATTTCTCAATGAGGCATTCTCATCTGTGTCTGGCTGGTAACTGACTCTCTCTTCCTTTTGTCTTCCCAGAATTCTCTTAGTCTGGTCACCCCACCTATACTCTTGCCTGGCTACAGGCCAATCAGTGTTTTATTAAACTAATACAAGTTACAAATATTTACAATGTACAAAAGCATTATCCTATATCCCACAGCATTGGTATTTTGTCTGTGTGCAAGTGTCAGAGCCCCTGAACTGGAGTTACAGACAGCTGTGAACTGCCATGTGGGTGCTGGGTATTGAACCCAGGTCCTCTGTGAAGAGCAGCCAGTGCTCTTAACCACTGAGCCATATCTCCAGCCCCACTACTATTTTTTTCAACTGATTTATATATGGTGTTTTGCCTACATGTATGCATTTACACCAAATGTGTGCCAGGTGCCTGCAGGGGCCGGAAGAGGGTAACTGGAGTGAGGGAAAGTTGTGAGCCACCATGTGGGTGCTGGGAATTCATTGAAAGAAATCCCCAATGCAACCAGTGATTTTTTTAAAAAAGAAACCTGTGTTTGTGTGTGTGTGTGTGTGCGTGCGCGCGCGCACAGGTCAGATTACAACCACAGTCTCTTTGCTGTGCTCAGCTATGCACACCAGGTTAGCTGGCCCATGAGCTCCTGGAGATGAATCCGATCTTGCCAAAGAACAGGGTCTACAGATACACACCACGGAGTCCAGCTGTACATAGGTTCTGGGCATCTGAACTTTTGTCCTCAGCCTTCCACGGTAAGGGCTTTTACCCACTGAGCTGTCTCCACAGCCCATTCAGTGACTTTTCGTAAGACAGTCCTACTTCAGCTCACTACCCCAGCCTAGTTCACTCCTAAAATTAGTCCCAGTCTCTTAACCAAATATGTGGATTCCAGGTAGATATGAAAAAGTACCACGTATTTCCTTTGTTGTTGTTTAAAGACAGCATCTCTCGTGACCAAGGCTAATTCTTACCTCCACTCCCAAGTGCTAAGATGACAGATTCGTGCCACCACACCCAGAAGGCATCATGTATTTCTGAGCGTGCCTATCACTATTCTTCCTCGTCAGGAGGGAAGCCTGGCCTAGTCCTTTACAGGGAGTCTGCCACCAGGCAGAACTGAGAGTCACACACTTCTGGCAGGCAAATGAAGAGGACTATTTGGAAATAAAGGCACAGGGGGGCCTCCGAGCACAGGTTTGTTTGATGACCTCCCTCCCCCACTCGAAGTGACAGCTTCCCCTACCACCTTCTGTCACACCCACCCTGTCACTGTTTACTGCTACACTTGTCTGCCCCCACCCCATGTAACCTGTACCCAGGGGCCAAGGGCCATACAACAGGTGAACATTGGAAACCACCACCAAAGCCTGTACAAGTCAGTGGCCAATTCCTATTTGCTAACAGGAGTGTTTCCTACCCGAAAGAACACTAGAGCCCCCCTCTCCACCCAGCCTTCGAATGCCCATGGGACTGAGTGGCCCACCAGCCTGTAAAGGGGACTCTCACATGACCCCTCCAAAAGCACTTAGGCCAGGCGGTGGTGGCACACGCCTTTAATCCCAGCACTCAGGAGGCAGAGGCAGGCGGATCTCAGTGAGTTCGAGACCAGCGTGGCCTATAAGAGCTAGTTCCAGGACAGGTTCCAAAGCTACAGAGAAACCCTGTCTCGAAAAAAACAAAACAAAACAAAACAAAAAGCACTTAGAACTCTGGTCACGCCCACCCTTTCTGTTCCAGAACTTCCACCTCTTTGTTCCTTCCTTATCATCTAGCTGCAGCCACAGGTGCCTCTAGATGGAAGGTGCCTCTGGTGCAGCAGCCCACAGGCCCACAGCCTGCAGCGCCCCTCCCAGCCTCGCCCGCGGGCTGCTGCACCAGAGGCACCTTCCATCCTTGCCCACTGAACCATCGCACCCCTGGAAGGGGTATATATATATTCTACAGATAATACTTTCCTCCAGATGACTTCTCCCGTGTGTGTATGTGTGACCATATGCCCAAATATTGTTTATAAATGTTCTTTTAAATTTAAATGGGGAGATGATATAGATATGGATAATTTACATCGATATAAATTTTACTTTATTAATATAAATTTAAGGTCAATTTTGTTATATATATGTATTTCTGATCTTAATTAAGATATTGTGATTGCATAGTTCATTTAAAAATGTAATGTATAATTAAAAAATATAGGTTGTAAATAGATAACCATTGATATAGTCAAGCTTGTAGTCATGTTAAATTTTCTAGATATATAGAGGTATATTTCAGTTAAATAGACATTCTCCATATCTTTCAAAAACAACAAAATATGGCATTTAAATATTTTAATACCTTAGGACTTTTCATGACAATGAGACACGTCTGCTCCTGGCAGCACCAGCTACTTCAAGAGGAAGATGAGCATTAAAAAGGCTCCTTATGGAGTTTGCTAACCATTTGGACAAAAAACTGCTCTTGCCTGGACTACTTAACTAGACACAAAGAACCCACAGAGAGAGGACTGCTGAACTTGCCTAAAGGTGAGATGATCCTTCAGGGTTCCTGCTTCATAAAAGAGTCTGTGAGACATTCTACAAAATACAGAAGAAAGTGACTAAACTGTCTTTAAATTTTCCTACATCATGAAAATTTTCCTATAGGTTAAAGATGGATGCCCCAACGGTACAGAGGAACTTTGGGTGACTGTCCAGGCAGCGAGATGTCTCTGTCATTTCTAGAGTTTAAAAGTTGCTTATTTCTTGTTTACTTAGGTAATATCTTATCCTTCTGGAGTCTTTGATGGAGTTAAAAAATGGATAGTTATAGTGATGGTTTTCCATTATTATAATAAAAGATAAAATAGATCTAACTGTAATTCTTACTTGATAACTGTTTTGTTATATGTAATTTTACTATGTCAAAATAAAAGCCTTTCTTTTTTGTTTAAATAGAAAAGGGGAAATGGAATGGTGTAGGAGAGTCCTTCTGTATTTGTGTTGCTCTTATTGGTTAATAAAAAAACTGCCTTGGCCTTTTGATAGGGCAGGACTTAGATAGACAGGGAAAAGAGAACAGAATACTGGGAAGGGGACAGAGTTAGAAAGAGCCAGCCACCATGAAGCTCCCAGGTCACACACGCTGAATCTTTCCCGGTAAGCCACAACTCGTGGTGACACACAGATTATTAAAAATGGGTTAAACAAATATGTGAGAGTTAGCCAATAAAAGGCTAGAACTAATGAGCCAGGCAGTATTTAAATGAATACAGTTTCTGTGTAATTATTTCAGGTATAAGCTAACTGCGCGCCTCTCGCAACATATGTGTGCACGTGTGTGTGCGTATATATGAATTTATTAGAATGGCTTACAGGCTGTGTGTGGTCCAGCTAGTCCAACAATGACTGCCTACCAATGGAAAGTCCAAGAATCAAGAATCCAGTACTCGTTCTGTCCACAAGGCTGGAGTCTTAGCTGGTCTTCAATATATGCCAGAATCACGAAGAGGTAGGCTCTAATGCCAGTAAAGGAAAGGACTCGCCAGGGAGAGCAAACAGGCAAAGAGAGCAAGCTTCCTTATTCCATGTCCTTTATATGGGCTCCCAGCAGAGAGTGTGGCCAAGATTAAAGGTGGATTTTCTCATCTGAAAAGATCCAGATTAAAAGTAGGTCTTCCCACTTCAAATGATTTAATTAAGAAAAAAATCCCTCATGGGTGTACACTTGGGTTTTTAGTTAATTCCAGATGTAGTCAAATTGACAACCAAGAACAGCCACCACAGAAAACACCCCTATTTTCAGGGACACCCACTGAAGCACTTGGAAGTCTTAGGGGTACATCAACTTACAAGAGATACTAGGAAAAAATTCAAATGTCAAAAACAAGAAAAACATCTCAGCACGGAGCAAACGGAAGTCCCTGTACTAACCCCCGAATGTCCCTAAATTTAAAACAAAATTAAGTTACCACAGATACCAAAGTACAAAACCTGCTACTTAGCATAAAAGTTTAACAACACAGAGCCTCGAGAGCCACCTCAGGCTGTTTGTGGCAGCATCTGGCTACCCAGCATCCTGTTCTGTCCCCTTCTGCGACCCTGAACTCAGAACTTGCCTGAATTGCTTCAACCAGAGGTGCTAAGGAGGGGAAGGAACCAGCACCCGCTGCGGCTCCAGCCAGGCTGGAGAGGCTGCAATCACACACCGCACAGGCTTCCCTCCCGTTCTGCAGCCAACTCACGAAGCCCCTAACGGCACGGTGACAGGGGTGGACTCTGCTGTCTACACACCGTCCATGCTCGGATGCTCCCAGACACCTCGCTAGGCCAACATGTCCCAAAGCCCAGTCACTCGCTCAGTGTGTTCTCACAGCCAGCTTGATGACCGTTCTCAAGGACAGACAAGATCTACAAAGGACTGATGACCTCATGGAGCTTCCACACTAACAGGAAGAAACACAGAAAAGGCTCTGACCAAACACCTATATAGCACAGACTCCATGTTAGCTGCTGTACTGAGCATTTATCAACACCAAATCACACTTAGCAAAATCCTGAGTTGCATGTTATTCTTACAGATGAGGTGACAAAGAAGAGGAGCTAAGGAACCTGCCCAAGGTCACGCATGTAAATGGTGACAGCAAGACCTGAAACCAGGGGTTCTGCTCTAGCTTCAATGCTAGATACACCCTCCCAATACGCATAAATAAATTAACTAGCATGCTAGTCAGTGGCAGGTACTCTGGAGAAACAGAGAAAGTAGTGGGGGTTATGTGACTCTGAGACCTGGTCTCTTTATGTAGTCCTGGCTGTCCTGGAACTCACTATGTAAATCAGGCTGCCCTTGAACCCACAGAGATCCACTTGCCTCTGCCTCCCAAGAACAGGAATTAAAGGCATACAGACACATCATGCCATGCTAAGATTATTTTCCTCTGTGCAATACAGTTGCCCAGCATGGTTTTTTTTTCATTTATCTGTTTTATGTGCACTGGTGTTTTGCCTGCATGTGTCTGTGTAAGGGTGTCAGATCCCCTAGAACTGGAGGTACAGACAGGTGTGAGCTGCATGTGGGGCTGGGAATTGAACCCAGGTCCTCTGGAAGAACAGCCAGTGCTCTTAACCACTGAGCCATCTCTCCAGCCTCAGCCCAGCCTGGTCTTACTCTCCCAAGTTCAAGCAATTCTCCTGCCTCTTATAGCAGCTAGGACTATAAGATCAGGTCAATACACTCAACTTTACATGGAAATTTTAAACTGATTTGAGCTTTCAGGGTTTTTAGGTTTTCAGTCTCGTGGTACCATAGGAAAGGGTGTTTCTTTCTGCTAGATGGGAGGGTCGTGTGAGGCCCATAAGCAGGGACATGCGGGGAATATATCCAAAGCAAAGCTAAGTAACCTGAGCAGGGGCAGCAGGGGAATAGGAACAGCTGCCCCAAGGCAGCAGAACGCTCATTAAGTCTGACCTGACTCTATCCTTCCTGCTGTTCATTGGCTGCTCTTTCATGTTCTATTGACTTCCAAAGTGAACGGTGAACTCTGAAAACAGAGCCACAACATGCACACCCCCAGGTCTCTGGGTGAGTCACTGCTGCTCAATGTGTGCATGTTGTCTTGTGGAGCCATGGACTAGAGGGTTCAGAACAGGCAGGCTTGCCAGGGAAGCTTGGCAAACCCTATCACCAAGCACCCCTGCATGAGAGAAGGGTGTGTCCCCGTCTGTGCTGAGGAAGCAGCATGTGAAGGGCACCACACACCGCTTCAGAGCACACCTGCCCGGTTTCATTCTCACATCTGGCAACCAACACCTTCCCTGACTCAATAGGAGGCAGAACCATCCACTGACTTTTGAGCTTCCCGCCTAGCACCAGACCCAGATTTCTCATCAGGAATGGGTAAGGGGGTTACAGAAGATGCAGAGGGTACCACACCTTCATCCTCACTGAAGGCTGCCCAGCCTCTCAATGCCTGGCAAGGCCTTAAGACTAGAGATGATGGGGCTGATGGCATTTCATAGGTCCTGGCTGACATGAGTTGGCTCTAAAGGAGTCAGTAATAACTAAGCCCTGAGAAGGGCCCAGGCAAATCTACAAAGGCCACGGATGTTTACAAAGGCAAAGAGTGTTTAGATGTGACAGAATTTAGTTCACTGCAATGGATCATCCACTTTACACTTAGAAGACAACCTTCCCTTTCTTTCTTCCCCCCTCACCCAAGCAGAACACCAAGAATCACGTCCTGCTGGAACCAAGGGCCATGCATTTAAACACTCCCCTTTCTGGTTTCAGTCTTTTTAAAAAGCAGCAAAGAGAAAATCACCTTGGCCCAAGTCAGAAATGTTAGGACCCCCTCAAACACCTTATTTCCAAAGTAAATTACTGAAATTACACTTCATTTTTTTTTCCAGATGAAGCCTGGGGTGGTGGTCGGGGTGGGGGTGGGGTGGGCAGATGCATCTTAGATCTCACGGTCTGCAGGCTGAGAAGCAACGAAAGAGAAGAAAGCGAAGGGGAAGCTGTGCCACAGCTTCAACAGATCGCACGCGCTGTGTCCGCAGTCCTCGGCACAGCTGGCGGGGACAGCAAGAGCTATGTGAGGCAAGACAGAGTACCGACCCTCAAGTTCAAGACAGTGATGGCAGGTGACCCTCTGGCCCCACAGTGCTCTCCCTCCAGGCCATGGCTGCTCCGGAGGGACCACTGATTAGCCCCAGCTGGCATGCGGGCGAATCCCATCGGGTCTAAGGCAGATAGCCCCATGGAAAATGCCTGTTACTATCTGAGTATGGCAGTGATCTAGCAATAAGAGCTGCAGGAGGGGCACTAGCTTCAAAACCATTCAGGCTCCAGCTCCACGTTGGTGCTAAGTACCCTGACGCCATTGAATCTTATTTTGGATAACTCTGCACCGAAGCATTCCGAATAGAGAAGTGGGATGGCAAAGCAACTGGGGCAAGCCATGAACAAAGAAATCTAACACTTACATCTAGAGAACGGTGCTGCTTTCGCAGCTTCTCCTAAATAGGAAATTTTGCCAAAATATCCTCCTGGCCCCAACTGCTACAGCAGGACTTCCTGCCAGTGCACCCGAAACCAAGGCAGCAAAAGAGGCTGACAGGCAAGATGGCATGTGTGTGGAGGGAGACGTCAGACAATTTGCACGCTGACAAGCACCTGGAAGCACAGACAGACTCTGCTCCCTTGGGCTTTCTCCAGCACTCACGCACGCTCTTGGCTCATGCTTCCGGGCCCTCGTTACTGAAAGGGGCCAGGAAATACCTAACTAGAAGCTCCAGCTTTGCCTGGCTCCCCGCTCTCCTCACTGCTAGCTAATCAGAATCCTCTTTCCAGGGGTCTCTGGCATCAGGTCCCTTCCTCTTTATCTTCAATGCCAACATCCTGGCCCAGTCCTTTGTCATGCTACATCTGAATTATTACCAACTGCTGGGGGTGGGCAAACACCAACCAATGGCCAAATCCAACCTCCAAGTTAATAACACTTTCTTTATGTAATTTAAATTATTGAGGGAAAATCAAAAACAAGATTCATTTTATTTATATGTTTGTTGTTTTTTGAGACAGGGTTTCTCTGTTTAACAGCCCTAGCTGTCCTGGAACCTGCTCTGTAGACCACGTTGACCTCAAACTCACAGAGATCTATCTGCTTCTGTCTCCCAAGCGCTGGGATTAAAGACATGAGCCACCACCACCCAGCAAGATTCATTTTTATAACAAATGAAGATTACATGAAATTCTTATTTCATAAATGACAGCTTCAGTGGCCTTTAGCCATACCCATCTGCACTACATTATCTTCAACGCCTTCCCAATATTCCTGGAAGGCTGTCCTCTGAGCATGGGCAAAGCCATCACCATCATGAGACTCTCACGAGATCAGACCTATTAACAGTCCCTCGTGGAAGTGGGGGATTCCCAAGTGGGCGCGATCCTCCCCAAGCTGTGTGTGGCGGGCAAACACTTCAGCGTATGAGAAGCGGAAGGTTGGCTGGGGTGGGGACCCTAATGTAGCGTCCAGGAGGTCATCGCCACCCTGAAAAGGAGCTTTACAGAAATGCGACTGTTTTGGGGTGACCCAATTCATTCCTCTAAGTGAGCCCAATGTATTCCCAAAGATGAGCACAGACAAAGTTTCTCTGGTGGGCAGCTGTCTACCTGGAGAATGTCAAAGTCTGTCAGGAAAAGTCAGAAAACACCGCAAAGGCAGAGTTGAGGGGGCTGCATCGGAAAGGACCTAGCTCCCAGAACTGAAATGCCCCTCCCCAGCCCATACACAAAGTGTGCCGACTCCTCCCACAACGACCCTGCGCCCCCATCTCTCCGACCTGGTTCCCTATCTTCCAATATGACTTCCAAACTGTTACTCTGGACTCATGACCTCCATAACCTCTGTCTATATATAAGGTGTGCAGAGGCATACACAGACCCTGGGAACAAACTGGCTCTGTGCATGTGCTCACGGCTGTTCTCATCTTTCAGAAAGCCCTTCTCAGCTGGCCTCCAGCCTGCCTTTCAAGGCTCTGGGAAGAATTCCTGGATCCCTCTCCTCACTCCCACTGCACCCTCCGTCTACCCCCATCACAGCTCTGACCACACTGCAAGGGATTCACGTATTTGTGTGACTGTCTCCTCAGCAACATCAAGATTCCACAGGGAGAGGAAAGCAGCGTACTCACCTCCAAGCACCCAGGCAGAGCCTAGCACAGTGGTTCAGGTTCAAGGTACTGAGCTCAGCTCCCAGGGAGCAAGGCTGCCACTCACTGCCTATGACGTCCTGGGCTTGCTCTCAACCCTAAGCTACTGCTTCCGTTATATACTGTTTTCTCTGTGCTGCCCATGTATTCACAGGTAGGTGGCCTTACACTGGAGCACGGTCAACCTACCAGGGGCAACACTCTTAAAATTGACTATCCCAGCCTGGCAATGGTGGCACATGCCTTTAATCCCAGCACTCAGGAGGCAGAGGCAGGGGGATCTCTGAGTTTGAGGCCAGCCTGGTCTACAAAAAGCTACAGCAAAACCCTGTCTCAAAAAACCAAAACCAAACAAACAAACAAAAAATAATTTGACTGTCACTCTCCCAGGAGCTACCAGCTGCCAATAGTTCCTGGGGTGGAGGTGAAGTCCTTGCTGTGCTGGGATCTGTCGGGCTCGAGCTTTCATGGAGCTCGTGCACGCTGTACTAACTGCTTGTGCACGCTGTACTAACTGCTGTGAGTTTGGAGGCTGCTGGGTCTGGAAAACACTGTTTCCTTGTATTTATCCACAGCCTCTGGATCTTAAACTCTACCCATCCCTTCTTCAGCAATGATCCCTGAGCCTTAGAAGGGGGTGAAGCACAGTTTTCTTTTCTTTCTTTCTTTCTTTTTTTTCTTCGAGACAGGGTTTCTCTGTAGCTTTGGAGCCTGTCCTGGAACTCACTCTGTAGACCAGGCTGGCCTTGAACTCACAGAGATCCACCTGCCTCTGCCTACCGGGTGCTGGGACTAAAAGCATGCGCCACCACCACCCGGTCAGATGTTCTTGATGAGCAGGAAAGAAAGGGGGGGGCACAAAGTTGCGTGGGAAAAGAAGGGATAGAGGAAAACACTGTAAAACTTCCCAAAAAACCAAACCAAAAAAACTTATAAAGTGTGGGAAAAAGCAGACATTCCTAAGTGAGCAAACATTTATATAAACAAGATAAAGTTGTTTTTTTTTTTTTTTTAAGGATGCTCTTCTCACCTAAACAATCATCAATGACCTAGGCTGCATATGATCAAACCTCCTTTGTAGGCCAGGGGTCAGTGTGAACCAGGCTCAAACCCGAAGTGGCTCTCCATGTACTGAGGGTCCATAGTACATGCTAGTGTTTCTACATCCTTATCTGTGAAATTCAGATGATGTAGAACTGACTGTGCATGCATCACCTAAACAAACACTGGGCAGGTCACACAACTGGTTCTCAGAAGTTTATAGCTCTAATCGCTCTTGTTTTTCCCAATCAATGGCTCATACTATTTTTGCCTTTATACACACACACACACACCCTCACACATACATACACGTACACACATACACATGCACACAAACATTCACTCATACACACACATAGCCTATGTCAGTACTACATCTTCTGAAGCAGGCACTGACAACATACATTTCCACTAACCTGCCCCTGCCCTAAAACCCAGTACAGTGCAGCAGGTCAAGAGGCCGGATCAATAAGTTAATGAATATATGATTTCAGGAAGTTTAGAAGATTACTAGTAGGAGAGAGAATGCTGAGCAGCAGGGACAAGGCAGACAGTAATCAGAGAGCCAGCAAGAAGGGGAGGCAATTAGAAGGGCGCAAGTGAGGTCAGCCTTGGATGGGACTGCAGGAGAGGCCCAGTGGCAGGTTGAGCTCCTCCTTGAAGCTGGCACTGCTCAAGCTTCCTGTCCAGCACGCCCGCTCCTAGGACAGGAACCCTTTCCTAGCTCACGGCCTAAACCCACACACGCTGCCCAAGGCTACTTCCTACCTGAGAGGGAACCCAGTGCCCCAGGCCTGCACTCCAAGTTCAGAAGCAGAGGCATGAAGGCCACTGTGTGCCTACCATGTGCCTGGTGGAATTCTGCCTGCCTGTAACCATGAAGCAGAGGCATGCCATCTACCACCCCAATGATCCTGATAAGGAAATGGAGCCCAGGGAGGCTGAGGAACACACATGAGGTCATACACTCCTATCTGGTTTCAGAACCCATGTCCCTAATCACCACATAACCCAGAGCCTCTACTCTCGAGTCAAAACCACTGTGTATGGCTGAGAGAGCTCAGAAAAGCTAGTCTCTCTGATCCTTGTGCTTCCAACCTATCCAGTCGGCATCACATAACGACGCATACTTAGTGTAAGGAGAAAAAAAGAGACCATAACATAAAGGGCACTTCTAAAATAGACACCAGGAGACGGGTTCCCTTTCTAACCCGCAGCCAAACATTTTTCAGCCAAATCCCTCCCTTACTACAGGAGCCCTCTTGGTGCCACTGACTGTCCTGCCTTTTGTATATGCTCAAGAATTTTAGAGCCCGCAAGAGCTTGCAAAACAACCTGGTAGCAAACAAAAGGCAGGCAACTCTACATGGGATGCGTGAGGAGGCAGCACAGTTGGGAAGACGGCACAGACAACTTCTGGCGTGCCGATGAATAGTGCATGAGCACAAGCTGGGCCAGCCAGCCCCTGCCAACACAGCACACACCCTGACTGACAGCCCCTGCCGAGGCGGCACACACCCTAACTGACAGCCCAGGACGGCACCTAGCTCTACCACACCCGCAAGCCAAGATGTCAGGCCAAGGAAGCTGGAGGCCAGGTCCAGCGGCCTGGGTGCCTCTGAGGCTGCATGTCTAGTAGTGGGATGAAGAAGTAAAGGTGACAGGCGAGCAGGGGAGGTTGTTCATACGTGCAATCACAGGCCTCCAGAAGCTGAGTTCAAGGCCAGCCTGGCCGTATAGCAAGACCCTGTTTCAAAACCCAAAACAAAAAGACAAGCAGTCATTTGTACCAACGGTGAAAGATCAAAATACTTAAAGATCACATACGGACAAAACGTCATGATCCTAGAGAAGGAACTATGTCACACAAGACAGGCACTATTTTATTGGAGGGGGACACATTTCTATACATCACCTTTAGGCCCATGAGCACTGCTCTGGGATCACTGGTCAGAGAAAACTCTTCAGGAAGTGTGGACCAAACATGTTCACCAAATGGAATCAAGTTGGTCCACAAGGGGCAGAGGCTGGAAGACACTTGACTGTTTCCAGGCTATACAAGCCATTTCCACTGGAATGGAGCTAAGTGACCCAAAAGTCCCGGAAAACAGGAGACTAAAAAGCAAAACTGTATGTCACTGAGCACACTTAGCACTGAGAGGTCCAAGTAGGCCTTTGTCCACATCAGCCCCCAAATATAGCAAGATGCACAAAAGGTGGGGACTTCAGAGGGGAATCTGAAACATGAGCACAAGGCTCCACCCAGGCTCCGAGGTCAGCAGGAACAGTATTGGAGCCGTGGCTGCAGAGAAGCCCTGCCATGCTAACATGGTTCTAAACCCCAAAGTGACCAAGAGGATTGTCAGAACACCTGTGAAGAGGGTGTGGCCGGCAACATGTCCTCTAGGAAGGTCTACACTGCCACTGGACTACCTGTTTCTCAACGTGGCAAGCAGTGGCTAGGCACGGACAAGAGCACCAGCCAACAGATCCCCAGTGGTGATGGACCCAATGGCAGTCAGTCTGCAGGAAGGGGAGGTGGCCCAGCCCTTCCTGCAGCCAGGGTCCTTGGGGAAGAGGTACAAAACAACCCAACCCAGTTGGCAAAATACAAACATCCCAGCCTCAACCACAGGGGGCAGGTAAAGTCTAGAAAGCCTGACAGTAGTACGCAAGAGACAAGCAAGCCAGCCTAGGAGAGTATCATGCTGCAGCAGTATGGATTTGCTTGCAAAGTGCAGGGATCCTGACCAATTAAATCGCATATCATCATACAGGATGGCATACTGCTTTTGTGCTGCCCCATACAAATATGGTAACTTTTTGCTGCCTCTGTAGTTCTTCAATAAACACGTCAAGTGTGACTATGTCAGTACCTGAAGCCCTTAGGGAAATTCCCGGCTCCTCCTTGCTCTCTGGCTCAGTGTGACACAGACCCTTTATTCCACCTTCTCTGCCAGGGCTGGGCACACAGCAGTCAGTGAATCCTGAGGGCTTGACTCAACTTACCACTGGCTATTTCTTCTTTAATCCCTTGTCCTTTGCTTCCTCAATGGGTCATCTTATATGACGGTAATTATAGGCTCGGCTTTATGCAACTTACTAAGTTTATGGATATGACCTTTCTGGAAGAGTGAGCGTCCTTACTGTCAAACGGGGAAGGGGGAAATGGTGTGTGTACATAAGGCACTTGGGATGCAGTAACTATCATGGCTACTCTGTGACCACTGACCATCAAGCCCATTTGTTCAGAGGCCCTTAAAATACCAAAGATAGAACGTTGGCTCCCACCCACCACCTCTGCAAGGCTGGTTTTGAGAACAGCCTACCTGTCTGGGAAACAAACTGACAGCATCCAAGTGTCTAGTTAAATACTTCCTTTTTCCATTTTCACAGGGAAGTAGGTGAATCCAACTGGTCAAGGCCTAACTGGGTCAAAGGCTCCACTCTAAAAAGTCCGCTGGTCAGTTAATTACACACAGTGGTAGGTTTCCAAGCCTACCTCCTATCCATGAAGAAACTAAGACGATGACACCTGATTCGGGCTTCAGCCTTGGGAATGGCAAACCCATGCCAGGGCCAGTGAGATGGCTCAGTGGGTAAAAGTGCTTGTGGCACAAGTCTAACCAGAGTTTGATCCTTAGAATCCACAGTGAAAGTAGAGAACCAACTCCCCAAGCTGTGTGCATGCATGCATGCACATGCACACATACACACACACACAATACACGATTAACCACTACACACACACACACACACACACACATTATACAGCATTAACCACTAAACACACACACACAGTAACAGAAAATAAAACCACTCAAAATTTAAAGAGAAAGAAAAACTCACACCAGGCAGAAATGAAGGAAAAGGTACAAATGAACAAGGCTGTACTCAACACTTCCTAGATCCCACAGCACAGCCCACGAATATCTTTCTACAGCCTGTGCAGGCCTCCAAATAAGAGAAATATGGCCAGACATAGGCTGGGTGGTGGTGGCACACACCTTTAATCCCAGCACTCTGGGGGCAGAGCCAGGTGGATCTCTGTGAGTTCGAGACCAGCCTGGTCTACAGAGAAAGTTCCAGGACAGGTTCCAAAGCTAACAGAGAAATTGTCTCAAAAACCCAAAAATGGCCAGGCATGGAGGGACACACCTTTAATCCCAACACCTTTAACCAGGAGGCAGAGAGAGGAGGACCTTCGAGTTCAAGTCCAATCCTGTCTACATAGCAAGTTCCAGGTCCAGGGTGGCACAGTGAGACCCTGTTTCAAAACAAACAAAGCTAAATCTGTGAGTGAACCCAATGCTTCCTCACCTATCCCCTGAAGGCATTTCAGCCAGGTGACTAGAGGGAAGGGGATGTGTAATTATGATTTTTCAAAGTCACAGGAGTTGCCAGACAGTGGTGGTGCACACCTTTAATCCCAGCACATGAGAGGCCGAGGCAGGTGGATCTCTGAGTTCCAGGCCACCCTGGTCTACAGAGTGAGTTCCAGGACAGCCAGGGCTACACGGAGAAAAAGTCATAGGAGTCTGTGAGGCCACAGGGAATCCTGACACCACTATCTTCTTGGTCGAGAGAGGGATGGTAACAGCACTGCCCCCTGCTCCAACTGGCTGCACCCAGGCTTGCTTAGGCCTCTGAAGAGCGCTCAGGACACAGGCTGCAGTCAGGGCTGTCCAGTGTCTGCCACCACGATCACGTGATCAGGGCTGTTATTAGCCCAATGGTTTCAGCGGGTTGCTCTCCCCACCTCTCCCTTCACCATTCCAGAACCCTGAAATTCCAATCCCAAAGCAGTTGGGGGGGCTATTCTCCCCCCTCCCTCTTCTCCCCAGGCCCCCAAGGTAGAGAGCCTTCCCAGGCTCCAGAGGCAAGACAGAGAAGGCAGGAGCAAACAAAGTAGAACTCTGTCAGTTCAAATGGTGCTGGGGTTCAAGGGCTCGACCACAGGGCCACACCCACAGGGCCATGCCCACAGCCCTGTACAAGTCTTTTAAAGCAGTAAGGGAAAGTCAACGATGGTGACTGGTTAGCCACTTGCTATGTTGTCCCCTTCCCAGGGTTCACCAGAATGAGTCTTTTTTTTTTTTAAATATTTTTATGGTTTATTTAACTTTTTATTTTACGTGCATTGGTGTGAAGTGTCAGATCCCCTGGAACTGGATCTTCAGACAGTTGTGAGCTGCCATGTGGGTGCTGGGAATTGAACCCAGGTCCTCTGGAAGAGCAGTCAGTGCTCTTAACCACTGAGCCATCTCTCCAGCCCCCAGAATGAGTCTTTGATTACATATACAATGTAACAGCACTTGTAGACCCTCCCAGTGCAGAAAGCCCCCTCTGCTGGCCACCAGCCCCTCTCCTCAACTTCACCAGCAGTCTCAACTCCAGAGCCAGGCACTACAGAGGGAAGCAGCCATTGACAAGACACAAAAGGCTCCACCATCTCCCTGGGGCTCGTCCTGTCCAGCAGAAGCTTCTGTCCCCGCAGCTTTCACCGAGGTAAAGTCCACAGTCCCCCTTCTCCCATCTTTACTCTGATGAGCTCTTCCTTTCGTTGTTTTTTTTTTAAGATGCAGCAGTCTCCCGTCCTCCTGTGCAAATCTAAATGGCCAATGGAGACAGAGCAGGGCAAGAGAAAACCGCCTTCCTGTCTTCAACAGTCATATCTGCATGCCTTCAGACAGCTGAACCGCCCTCGAGAAAACAGCTGATCACACATGACTGAGCCCCACGCCGGGACAGCCGTGTCATCCTGCCTCACGGTGTATCTAAGCACCCAGGTGTGTGACCTCTACCCCACCCCACCCAACCCCACCGTACCAGAGGACTCTAAAAAATGGAGCCAAAGATGACAGAGGAGCCTGGAAGGGGAGGGAAAGTCCACTGAATGAATTTAGGTAAATTTCCAAACAATGTCCCCTCCAATTCCCACATAACTGGATAATGTGTTGCATTATCCATGGAAGCTAAACACCAGAAAGGAAGCAGGTGTTCAACTTTCCAGCAGAAGCAGAAAATGAGCACCGGCCTTTCTGCAGACCTTAGCAAAAGCGCCAGGTCTCCAAGGCTACTATTTCAGCCTGTGAAAAGCTGAAAAGGCCTGAACACTGGAGACAGCTGCGCGTCGAAGGATCACTTCCCCACCCCTGAACCACTTCTATCCTCTCTGGTCCTAATCGTCCTGTCTAGTTTGATTACATACTTCACACTCTCCAAATATAAATGTCTTTTTCACTTCTGGGTTTTTCCCCCTAAAGTAATGACTGTCCACTGTAGAAAGTGGGGGTGGAGGGAATAACAGGTGTCAGGACCCCAAAACCTGCCCACTAGTCACCACCATGGCCTAGGGCTGGGAAGATACTTCCCAGCGTAAGACCCTAGGCTGACCCCAGCCTTGCTTTTAGCCAGGGCTTTCTGTCACTTTCTTGCCCTGGGATCTCACCAATCCCTAGTTTGTCATCTATGAAACGGGGAATACCGAGAATAAGCTATATACATAGAAGTGGAGAGCCGGTGTCCACCTAGCACAGGTGCTGACTAGCAACCAAAGAGCAGTGCCATTTCCAGCAATCAGGAAAGGACAATGGTCTACCAGAAACCATTCAGCACCAAAACAAGAGGGGTGTGGCCGTGTTTTCCTCCAGAGGTATCAATGGAAAATACCATGAAAAACCCAACTCCAGGATCAATGGAGCTGTACTCAGAGCCAATCATGTCACTTCTGTTCCTTATCTATAAATTGGGAAAACACTGTACTATAATTTGACCACATTACAGTCAAGTAAGAACCAATGACATGGGGTGGGGGACATGGCTCTGTGGTAGAGCGCTTGCCTCACCTGCCTCCAGAGAGGATCAACTAGGGAAGAAAAAGAAGTTCACCCCTTTAAAGAAAGAACTGTAACTGAATCCTGAGTCTGGCTTCTGTGAAAATGTCACGCCCAATATCATGCAACATAAACAAACCAATGATGGTTCTTATTTTCCCAAGTACATTAACTCTGATAGCCTTTTAATCTGCTCATACGACCAGCTTCAAGAAGGGAGGAGACATACGTGGTGGCTCCCTGCCGAGCCCAGAGCAGAGTCCAGGACTGCTACTCCTGCCTGCTGGTCCAGCTTCAAGAGTCCTGGACACTTCTCAGATGTCACTGCCTGGGAAAATTAAGTAATGATTCTAGTTCCACTTGGACATGTCAATGCACCAAGTAAAATCCTCACCTACAAGAGCAATCAACATACACACACACACAAAAAGAGTAATCAACACTCGGGAGGCAGAGGCAGGTGGATCTGAGTTCGAGGCCAGCCTGATCTACAGAGCTAGTTCCTGAACAGTCGGGGCTACACAGAGAAACCGTCTCAAATTGTCCTCCCCAAAAAGTAATCAATAGATCAAAGAAAGGGTCAGCTCTCCTACTGAATGGCAGTTAAGAAAAGCCATCCTTTCTTTCACAATGCCAACACTGGACCTGGAGAGACGGCTCAATGGTTAAGAACACTCACCGCTCTTCCAGAAGACTGAAGTTCGGCTCCCAGTACCCATGTCAGGCAGCTCACAACCATTTGTAACTCCAGCTCGAGGATCTGACACCCTCTTCTGGCCTCCAAGGGCACCTGCACACATGTGGCACACACAGAGACACACTCCCACTCCCCTGTAAATAAAAATAACTATTTAAAATGGCAACATATTGCTGGGTGTAGTGGGTCACACGGGTCATCTCTGCACTCGTGAAGTAGAGGCAGGAGGATCGGGGCTCCCTTGCCACAAAGCAGAATTAGGCAGGTCATCCTTGGCTACATAAGGAGTTCAAGGCTAGCCCAGACTATACAAGAACCTATCTTTTAAAAAAAAGGAACACATGAGGGTCAGATATAGTAGTATAGTGGTAATTCCAGCACTGAGGCGGAAGCTTGGAGGGTGCGGAATCAGCCTGGGTTACTTAGCAAGTTAAGGCCAGACTGGAAGATACATAAAGAGACCCTGTCTCCAAACAAAACAACCAGTGACTATAACAACAACAAAAAGAGTATAAGGCAGATGGAAAAATTCAGTTTTCCTTCTTTGATTTCTCCCAGTCTAGAAGTGCTTCACTTACAACCTCCTATTAAAATGTCTAGAAAGCTAAGACGTGGGAGAGGGAGGGAGAGGAGCTGATCTCCCAGTTCACAGAGAGGAGGATGAGAGGCACAACTCCATCTCCACCCAGGTTTTCCAAAGAAAACCTAACATGTACTCTCAGCACTGTGCAAAGAACACCTACTATGTCCTCAGCACTTAATAAAGAACACCTACTATTCCTTAGTATTGTGCAAAGAACACCTACTAAGTCCTCATCACCAAAAGAACACCTTCTATGTCCTCGGCACCATAAGAACACCTACTATGTCCTCAGCACCATAAGAACACCTACTATGTCCTCAGCACCGTGAGAAGAACACCTACTATGTCCTCAGCACCGTGAGAAGAACACCTACTATGTCCTCAGCCCTGTAAGAACACCTCCATGTCCTCATCACCGTGAGAAGAACACCTACTATGTCCTCATCACCATGAGAAGAACACCTACTATGTCCTCATCACCGTGAGAAGAACACCTACTATGTCCTCATCACCGTGAGAAGAACACCTACTATGTCCTCATCACCATGAGAAGAACACCTACTATGTCCTCAGCACCATGAGAAGAACACCTACTATGTCCTCAGCACCATAAGTACACCTACTAAGTCCTCAGCACCGTGAGAAGAACACCTACTATGTCCTCATCTTCGTGAGAAGAACACCTACTATGTCCTCAGCACCATAAGAACACCTACTATGTCCTCAGCACCGTGAGAAGAACACCTACTATGTCCTCAGCACTGTGAGAAGAACACCTACTATGTCCTCATCACCATGAGAAGAACACCTACTATGTCCTCATCACCGTGAGAAGAACACCTACTATGTCCTCAGCACCGTGAGAAGAACACCTACTATGTCCTCATCACCGTGAGAACACCTACTAAGTCCTCAGCACCATGAGAAGAACACCTACTATGTTCTCAGCACCATGAGAAGAACACCTACTATGTCCTCAGCACCATAAGTACACCTACTAAGAACACCTACTATGTCTGCCGCAATGTGGGAAGCACCCTTCCCTCATGATCTTCTCTCCACACCTAGAAACCACAGGATACAAACATCCTGGTAGGGTGAAAGCCCCAACCGACTGGCAGTCAAGTTTTAGACTTCTCGAAAGTTGGCGCTATCCTAAACACAGAAAAGAGCTCTAGCTGAGGCACCAGGTCCAAGTTCTAAACGATTCTTTGCGGAACCACCCACCAAACAGTCATAGCTGTAATTCTGAAATCAACTCCTGCTACTTAGTACACCGCTAAAAGATACTTTAAGACTTTTACAACCTAGAGCCTAAGAAAAGCTCACTTTAAGGCTAGAATAACTGACTTGAGTACATGTGGCAATCAAGTATGAAATTTATGACATCCTCTTGAAGGCTCTAGGGAGAAACGCTCACAGAAGGCAGCCACAAAGAACAGCATCCTCTGTGGCTGGGTCTCGAGTGAACTTATTCCTGCTGGCAGCAGCAATCTGTAAGATATCTTTCCCATCATAAAATCTCACTCTCTCTCACCTTCAACCCAAATGACCGTGTGTGTGGCAAACTATCAAATGGGACCAAACACACACTGATGTCCTGGTATTTAAATGCTATTCTCTCCATCCACGGCACACTTTAAATAAACAAATACCACGGTCTGAAATGATCTCCGTTGCTCTGCATTAATCCATTTCACACAAACCATAATTAATGTCTGACTTAAGCACTAAAATCAAAGCAAAACGGATGTGGTGTGTATTCTTGGAAACAGCTTTCTGTCTCCAGACTCGGAAGAAAAATCAGTCAAGATACAAGGCTGACCCACGACCCCAATTGCGCTGAGGCGCCTGAAGGACCCCTTCTTCCCAGCAACAATTGTGAAAGAGCTGGATGATGCAGTCCCTGCCAAGTAGAGACGCCAAAACCTGCAATCGGCCATCACGCCGGCTGTCTGAGAACACCAGACAAACTCATATCTGGGTAGGGCTCTCCAAGGTTATTCTTAAGCGAGGGGTGTCTAGTGTGCCACGGGAACCTCCAACAGTGTTGTCACTTTGTAAGACAGTTAGGAAGGGGGGGTGGCGCTGAAAAAAGAGGCCCCGGTGGTTGCCTGCACCCCACTCAGTCTATCACCGGACGGAAATGTCAAGAGTTCCCTCATGGCCACCTGCCATAACGACCTCAGCAACCTACACATTGCGCCTGCTGGGATCCAGAGTAGGGACATCGGGGAGCGCAGTCCCACTCCAGGCTGGGTCTTCACCCCTACAAAGCCGCCTTGGGCACACCCAGTCCAAGCCGCTTATTCCCGTTCCTACTAGCGAGATGGCTCTCTTGAGTTCCCCCTGGGCGCGACCTGACCTAGCACCCGATTTCTGGAGGTCAGGGACCCGGACACGGGCCAGGCAACGCGGGAAGCGCAGAGGGGTTTCCTCGCCGCACGCGTCCGCCGGAGGCAGGCTCCAGGCACAGGGCGGGCCGGAGTTTCGGGGCTGCCCGGCAGGGTTGTCTCCAGAAACACATCGGGGCGACGCGGCCACCCGCGCCCAAAGCCGCCCGGGAGCCAGCCGCCGACCCCCGGTACGCCGAGGCGCAGCGTGGGCGGGATGCGGCTGCTCCCCAGGAGCGCGGCGCTCACCTCTGCTTCATGTTGCTGTGTCCTCGTGGCCGGCGGGGCCACCCAGCCGCGCGCCGGGACACGCAGCCGCAGCCCCCGCGCGCTAGCCCGCAGCGTCCGGCGCGGCAGCAGCAGCGGCGGCGGCGGCGGCGGCAGGAGCGGCGCCGCTGGGGCGGGGCGGGCACATGGGAGGGCGGGGGCTGCGGCCCTCCAGACTAGACCACCGACCCCAACGGGGGCGCGAGTGCTAAGGGCCCCTGCAGCTCGCTCCTGCTTCTCGTTCTTAGAGACCGGGTTGTCACTTCCAGGCTCGGTTCTATCAAAATCTCACGGGTCATAGCAGAAGGTAAAGAAATGCACAGCTGCCACTCCCTCCCTCCTGCTCTCTGCCCCCCCCACGGCCTGGACCATATGGTACATTCCAGAATGCCCAACGGAGTAGGCGAGGAAAGAGGTGATTGGCTGGGAATCTTGGAAGGGGCGAGAAGCCACACAAAACGGCCAACTGGATAACACTGGGGGCATATCAAAACCGGCCAGACCCGGGACTGGAGGACGCCCTTAAAGGGGACTTGTTGGTTGCTCTCAGAAGCCGCCACAAAACAAAGCTAGAATTCTCTTCCTGATCTCATCCAGATGGGACAGAATAGAGATGTGTCGATTTCCGGGAAGAAAGCTATGGAAAACTTCGGAGAATTGAATCCTACTATATGACTTTGAGTGGGTAACAACGCCAACTCCCTGCCTCAGTTTCCTTTTCCAATCCAATGAGGATGTTAGACCACACTTGACCTTTAGGAAGCCTATTATTTCCTCATCCTTTGCATGAGATTATTAATCTCTTCGATTCCAGGCATCTTAAGCTTTGGTTGGAAGAGGGTAGACCTTCTGACACCACACCTTTACAGGCGTTACAGTCTATAGTCTCTTATTGCGGGAAGGCAGGTCGAATATTCTTTTGAGGCCTTTTCATATGTTAAGGAAGAGCATTCTTCTACCCGGGTGTGTAGACCCCGCCTCTTAAGGTCTGCGCTCCCAGAGGCTAACGAAGCTTCAGTTAATTCTTCACTGGCCTGCTGGACTGTGCGGGATTCCAGCCTTCAGCAACAAATCCACGGCTGATGACCCTTGGGCCCTGCTGAAGAGTGTTCCTGGCTGGTCTGTAGTACACCACTCTATGCAGGATTCCCAGTTCTCTCAATAGCTCTACATGTCTAGCTGAAGACCTCACGAACATTCCTGAAGGCCTTGTCCGCTCCGTTTTGGACTATCACCCCAGAAAGCTAGAACTGCCTCAGACCAATTGCTCTGTACATTTTAAAAAAATATTTATTTACTTATTATGTATACAATATTCTGTCTGCTGCATGCCTGCAGGCCAGAAGAGGGCACCAGATCTCATTACAGATGGCTGTGAGCCACCATGTGGTTGCTGGGAATTGAACTCAGGACCTTTGGAAGAACAGGCAATGCTCTTAACTGCTGAGCCATCTCTCTAGCCTGCTCTGTACATTTTTTTAAAACTTATTATTTGTGGGCTGGTGTGGGGTGCTGGAGGGCACGTGTGAAGTTCAGAGGACAACTTTCAGGAGTCAGTTCTCTCCTTCTACCATGGGTCCTTAAGGATCAAATTTGGTGGCAAACGCGTTTTACTGATGAACTCTCTCGCAGGCCCTCCACTTCCTTTATTTCAGAAATGTTCATCCTGTGGTCCTCAGCATCCAAACTATAAGGTACTCAGGATGCCTTTCCTAAGAGTTCCACTTGCAGCCAGACAACACATCTTCCAACCATTGTCCAGAGACACCCAGAAGTCCGGTTCTGATAGGCAGCCTTCCTGGCCGGGCTAACTGTAGTTGCTAACTATAAGACCTCCCATTTCTACCTTGTGCCCTCGTGACCCCAATTTCCATGTCTTCTGCCCCCAGATGTAATCCTCTTTCCTTAGAATCCCACAGCTGCTACTGCTTGTGTTTATTAACTGTTATGGTTTAGATAAGAAGCGTCCTTCAGAAAGGCCCACGTCTTTGCTGCTTGGTCCCCAGCTGGTATGCTATTTTGGGAGGTGCTGGAAACTTTAGGAGGCAGGGCCTAACTGGATGAAGTAGGTCATTTGGAGCCAGTCCTTGGAGTTATCTTGTCCCTGGCCTCTTCCTGTCTTTCTGCTCACTACCCACCGTGAGGTGCACATGTTCCTACTACCCTGCTCCTCTGCCTGTGAGCAGGGGCCCCAAGTCAACAGAGCCAGGAACCAAAGATGGAAACCCACAAATTAAAAGAATTCCTCCCTTAAACTGTTTATGTGAGGTATGTTTGTGTGAAGAAACTGACTAACCAGAACAGTATATCTTACGTGCTGGGTACTGTTGGGAGGGGCTCGTGTGCGTCACCTCATTCTGACCTCACACCAGCACTATGAAGTGCGTTATTTCCATCCGTACCATTATTCCTCCTGAGAGAAAAACAGTGTGGAGGAGCTAGCTCATCAGTGCATGGGCGCCTGACTCTAGCGGCCACCCTCATATCCCTACCGAGCAGCCCTGTGCTGGGGGCCGGGCAGCGGGGGTGGGATGGGGGAGGTGAGGGGTTGTCTTGTTGTTTGTTAACTTGACATATGCCAGGAGTATTTGGGAAGTGGGAATCTCAACTAAGGAAGTACCTCCATCAGATTGGCCTGTAGGAAAGTTTGTGAGGCATTTTCTTGATTAATGATTGATGTAGGAGGGCCCAGCCAACTGTGGGCAGTGCCGCCCCTGGGCAAGTGGTCCTAGGGTGTGTAAGAAAGCAGACTGAGGAACATGGGGAGCAAGGCAGTAATCAGCACCCTCCATGGCCTCTGCATCAGCTCGTGCCCTAGCATCTAGTCATGACGGACTGCAGCTATAAGCGGAAAGAAACACTTTCCTCAAGTTGTTTTTGGTCAGGGTGTTTTTTATCATAGCAACTGAAAGCAAACCAAGACAAACATTGACTCCTATTTTTCATATATTTACAACACTCTAATAAGAGATCATGCCAGGGCTGGGGGCCCTGGGTAGAGTGAATGCTTAGCTTGCTTGAAGCCCCAGGTTTGATCTCCAGCAAAAGAGAGGGAAAAGGAGAGAAAAAGAAGCAAGGATGGGAAGAGAGCAATGGGGGAGAGAATGTCAAACACTTCTGTTTCTGTATGTGGAGTATCACTTGAACAGCGAAACAGGCTGTGTGAAACACGGGCCGAAGTTTGTCTACGAAAGGAATGAAGCAGCAGCTCACATAGCCCGACATAGCCGAGGTTAAGAAAGTTGCTAAATAAGACTGTCCTTGGTAGGCAGAGGCAGCAACAGACGCAAGTTCCAGGCCAGCCTGGTGTACGTTCTGAGATCCTGCCTGAGCAAAACCAGAGCTTTGGGCTGAAATTTAGCGTACACATCACCTTGGGTTCTGTCCTGGAGACCTCCAAAGCAAAATAAATGGAGCCTGGTCTTCCAAACTGTACGGTCTGTCCACTGCAATCTCCCACTCCCTCACAATCCTTTTACAACATGTAACAACTAGGCAACAATTGTAAGCAACACGGAAAGAACTACAGAATAGCAAAATCTGAGCAGAAAGGTTCAAGGGCTATGGTATAAGAGGTGCTTACCGTGATTGTTACATCTACGCAATGGTGGCATGTTCTGTAGCAGAAGAGGAGAAAGTGTTCCCACCACCTGGCATACTTGGAGCTGGAATGAGCTCTGTGAGCTTCCATGAGAAAGGGCAGTGTGCATTGCCTCTGCACCAAGTGTTTAGTAAAAATATTCCACCCCACTAGCAGTTAGAATACAACCCTGAAAATACAGGCTGTGCTAATTTTTTTTCTTTTTTTAGACAGGGTTTCTCTGTGTAGCTCTGGAACTCACTCTGTGGACCAGGCTGACCTCAAACTCAGAAATCTGCCTGTCTCTGCCTCCTGAGTGCTGGGATTTAAAGGCATGTGCCTCCCTGTCTTAAAAGAAAAAAGTATTTAAATTGTATTTATTTATATGTGTGTGTGTGGAAGTCAGAAGACAACTTGTGTTCTCTCCTTCCAACATCTGAGTCCTGATTACAGAACCTGGATTGGCAGGCTTGATGGCAAACCTCTTGCCAGCCCACGCTCACATGATTTTGCTAGTCCGTCTCCCTGTTGATAGGGTTTCGTCCTTAAGGTCCCACCAGGGAATTCCCAAGCTTCCTATAACTGAGAAACTCCCATAATGCTTTGGACAGGCTCAGATGTAGGATAGGAGAATCAAAAAGGAAGTTCAGCATGTTTTAGAAGGATCTTCATTCCTGACCTGTATCCCCTGTCACAGGGACCCAGCAGAGCAAAAGACTAGGTGATTCAAGACCTTGTCTCTGAGGCTGGAGAGATGACTCAGCCGTTGAGAGCACTGGCTGCTCTTCCCGAGGACCCAGGTTCGATTCCCAGACCCCACAAGGCAGCTCACAACCACATGTAACTCCAGGGGATCTGAAGTCCTTTCTTCTGGCCTCCAGAGACACCAAGCATGCACATGGGGAACAGCATTACCTGCAGGCAAAACTCCCACATACCTAATAATAATAGTAATAAAGTAACCTTTAAAAACGTCTTTGCCTTCCTTTTCTATACCAAAGTCCTAGCTTTGAACTAGCTCAGTCTGCTGGAAGACAGCTAAGGGATGTGCAGGTGGTAGTGTCCCAGTACTGGGGACATCCCTGGGCTCTGAGTTTATCCCTAGACTGCTATTTTACAACAAGGCTTTAACACGCGCGCGCGCGCACACACACACACACACACACACACACACACACACACACACACACACACACACACACACTCTAATTCCCGATTCATATGTTTTTAACCCTGCCGACAGGCAGAAAGGAAAATTAAATACAACTTGACAAAAATCACGTGTCTATGTCTGCATAGGTTTTTCACAGAGCAATAGCCCCAAAGCTGAGAAAGGGTTCCTCAGACTCCCTGGCCTGCATATGCTTACAATAGTCAGGAGTTCTACATAGCAATTGCAGGCAATTGCAGGTAAAACCAAGATGGGACTGTGGAGGAGAAATCAGTTGCCAAAGCCACCATGCAAACTAGAGCCACCACCTCACTGACTACTGCACAATCCTAGGGTCCCACTGGCCTCAGAGAGAGACTTCCCCATTCTAGCTTCAGCAGGGTTCTGACCAGCTCTAGAAACTAAGCCACTCTTACCAACAGGGTTTTTGGTTTTTCTGGGCTTACATCTTTATTTTAATTTTAGCGGTGCTGAGAAGAGAACCAAGGGTTTTGTACTGCCAGGCAAGGGTTGCGACTTTGAGCTACATGAATCCTCAGCCCCAGATCTTCATGCACAGATGCATTATCTGAAAGTTACTCTATAGCTGTCTATATACATAGATTCATTGGTACATGTGTGCCTGCGCTCTTTGAGCCTCTGTGTCAGTCCAGACTAAAGGCTGTGTACTTGTAGAAACCACAGGCAAACCTACCCTAGTGAGGAGGGGAGAACCAATTAAGGGTTTCCAATTCTACTTCTTAAGTACATGGGGGAGGGGAGGGGATGGATGACATGGTGAATAGAGGCCCTACGGACCTGAGTTTGAGTCTCCTGAACATGGTAGAAAGAGAGAACCAGATCCCACAGGTTGTTTTCTGACTTCCACAGGCATGCCCGCACATATATACAAAATAATAAATGCAATAAAAATATTAAAATAAACACATTGCCTGTCCATCTTTTGGATAAGATCAAGTGTGAAATCTAGCACATCAGACACACGTAATCTCAGCACAGACTTGTAATCTCAGCACTTGAAAGGCTGAGGCAGGAGGATCAGAGTCAAAGCTAGCTTGAGCCATCATAGACCCTGTTTCAAAAACAAAAATTCAATAAAGCTACAAAAACACTTAAGGGGTACCTGGGAGCACAAGCGCAGCTGTGTGTACAGCAGCGCCCCCTTTCTGCAGGGGCTGAGGCTGCACTGTCACCTAGAATTGCAGACAGATACCTTCCAAGAATGATTGACAAACTAATGAGATTTTTTAGATCATTGTGGGACTTTTGTAACTAAAGTAGGAAGGACTTCTACAGTACTTTAGCATATACAAGCCTTCAAAACTGAACCCGAAACTCAGATTACTTTTTAAAAAGGGATTATCATCATCATCATCATCATCGTATTATTCCCAAATGCCAGTAAACAATTACATGCAGATTTAAACTGGGTAGCTTTTCTTCCCCTGTTCACATGAGTTGGCAATTGAAGGTGTTAAATCTTCTTGGCTAGGGCTAGAGACATAGCTCAGTGACACTTTCTGCTCTTCCAGAGGACCTAGGTTCATTCAGTTCCCAGCACTCACAAGGCAGTTAAAAAAAACCTGTTAACTCCTGTTTTAGGAGATCCAACACTCTCTTCTGGTCTCCATGGCTACTCCACTTACATTGGTGCACATGCCTACACATAGAAGAAGCAGTCATATATATATATATATGTGTGTATGTATGTATGTATATATGTATATGTATATGTATACATATATGTGTGTGTATTAAGAATCAATAAACCTTAAACATTTTTCCTCAGTATGATGTCTTAACAAAGACAATGCAAAGGTATTGGAATAGTTAAGTGAAGTGAAACAATACTGGAAGAGAAGTTACTGGTATACTATTAATAACCCGAGCAGCCGCACCCTGCCTGTCTCAGGATACCTTGTAGCATTGCACAAAGCAGTTGAACTCATTGGAAAGGTCTCAGCCAGTTTCTTCTGCAGTTCTCCTGGAGTGTGGTCATGCAGCGACCCTCCTTCCACTGCTTTCTCTCCTGAGCTACTTCAATGACAAGGAGCCCCTGACAGCTTATAATTATGAGGAGCACGTCCGCCTCAAGTTCCAAAGTGGTCACACTGTCCCTTATGCCGCAGATCTAATACGTGCCCTTTACCATCGTGAAAACAATCTAAGGCTCCCAGAGAAGAATCCCAGGTACAGATGCAGCTGGCTCACCCACCAGAAACTGTCGCTCTGTATGAGGATCTGAAGTATATCAGCAGGGACATTCTCCAGAGCTGTCAAACTTGTGAAGAATGTGACCTGCCAAAGGTGACCATCACACTCCACTAGCTCCGAGGAGCCAGAGAACATCCTTGGCTCAGTGGTACTTTCCTGTGTGGAGTGATCGTGTTATAATTAGGCAGACAATTTACTAATCGGAAAAGCTTCGAGGCTGGGCATAGTGACACATAGCTTTAATCTTAGGGAGGCAGAGGTAGGTGAGTCTCTGTGAGTTCAAGACCAGCCAGGGTTTCAGTCTGATCCAAGCCATTTAAAATTTCCTTTTTACTTTTACGTTTACTTATTTTGCTGGGGGAAAGGGATGCATGCCATAGCGCACAAGTAGAGGTCAGAGGTCAGCCTGTGGGAGTCAGTTCTGCTCCCTCCATTCTGCAGATTCTTGGAATTGCTGTCAAGCTCTGGTGGAAGCACCCTTTATTCCCTGAGCCGTCCCACTGGTCCTAAACTGGTCCTGTGACACATTGATTTTGAAAATAATGTGCTTTTTCTAAGTCACAGGAGTTTGTTATAGCAAATGTTTTCATGGCATTTGACAGAACTCAGACTGATTTCTTTGAAACAGGTTCAAATCTAAAAATAAAATCAAGTAAAACTAACTCAATGAGGAAAAGTCTCTATTTTAAAAAGAAAGAAATTCAAACCACCAAAACATACATTTTATATAATAACAAAATATAAAAAATGAAATCAACTGGATTTGGAGAGATGGCCCAGCAATTAAGAGCACTTACTGCTGTTCTATGTGAGCAAAGCACCCAGACACATAAAATAAATAAATCTTTTTAAAAAAATGAAGCCAACTAACAGAATGAAGAAGATAATTGGTAATAGATGTGAGAACTTCAGAGTCTGTCCAAATGCTTTCTCCTTTTGCTGTTCCATACTTAGAGCAGGTCTAGTGAGAATTAAGATTTTCCTGCAAGACTTATTAGGAAGTTAGAGGAAATAACTTAAAAACTATTTAAATATCTTATAAATAATATGAACAAAATATCTCACTATACTCTCTGTCTTTGTTTTGGTTTTTGAGACAGGATTTCTCTGAATAACAGTCCTGGTTGTCCTGGAACTCGCTTTTTAGACCAGGCTGGCCTCGAACTTACAGAGATCTGCCTGCCTCTGCTTCCCGAGTGCTGGGATTAAAGGTGTGTGCCACCACCGCCCAGCCTGTAGTCTGTTTCTTGTTACCATATTGTTTCTCATTTAGGTGGATATGGTGTTTAGAATTTCTCTGAAGTCACATTATCACAATATTTACATCTTTACACTGTAAGTATCCTACCAGACGTGAGAAGGAAGAGCTTACGATAACTGGTAAAATTTCTCAACTTATTAAATCAAATTACAAGTCATCCAAGAATGCTAGGTATCATTTTCAAGTTAGTAGTCTACCTTAGTGAGGTTTCCTCTTGAAAGAATTAAAATTCTCAACCTGATGATTCTTTGACATGAATGAAAGAATTAAAAAATAAAAGAAATAAAGTCAAAGTTAGGTACCCTCCTAGTCAGTCAAGGACCAAAAGATAAAGGGAAGCAACAGATGGGCACCATGACCCATGACTCACCAGCTAGCCCACCCGGGATAACCAAAATAGGAGTGATAAAGAAGGGCAGTAAGACCCTGCCAAACGCAGTGTCCTCGTCATGTCTGTTTTTGTGAAATCCAAAGTGAAACAAATCACTGTGCCCCAGAATAACCCTATGCTCTATATGAATTAACCAATGAAATACTTGTTGCTGGGTACCCTAAAACTGCCTGCCCCAAAATCCTATATAAACTGCTTTGTTCTCTGAGCCCGGCATGCTCAGCAACCCGATTGCTGCAGCATCCGCAGGCCTGTGTAACCAACTAATAAACGCCTCTTGCTTGTGCAGCCGAAGTCGACTGGAGTCTTCTCTTGGTGGGGAGCGTCTGCTGGAGGGTCTCCCCTTACCGGGGGTCTCTTCACTCTGTAAGTCAAGAATGTTTCATTTCTGAAATTATCTGCAGGACCAGTTGTTTCTCTGAGCAGATATTCTTCTGGAGAAAGCTGCTCCAGTGAGTGCAGAAACATTTCTTTTTAAAAAACTGTTTTATTGGTTTAAATGTCTGACTGTTTTGCCGGGCAGTGGTGATGCACGCCAGTAATCCCAACACTCGGGAGGCAGAGGCAGGTGTATCTCTGTGAGTTCGAGGCCAGCCTAGTCTACAGAGTGAGTGCCAGGACAGGCTCCAAAGCTACATAGAAACCCAGTCTCAAAACAACAACAACAACAACAAAATGTCTGACTGTTTTGCCTGGACGTATATCTATGTACCACACGTATGACTGGTGCCCACTGGGGTCAAAAGAGGGGGTCAGATCCCCTAGAACTGGAGTTACATTTTGTGAGCTACCATGTGGGTGCTGAGAATTGGACCTAGGTCCTCTGTAAGAGCAACAAGTGCACTGGGCGGTGGTGGCACAGCCTTTAATCCCAGCACTCGAGGGTCAGAGGCAGGCGGATCTCTGTGATTTGGAGGCCAGCCTGGTCTACAGAGTGAATTCCAGGATAGCCAGATCCATTATGAAGAGAAACCTGTCTTGAAAACCAACCAACCAAAGAAAGAAAACAACAAGTGCTCTTAACCACTAAGCCAACTCTCCAGTCCCAAAATATTTGTCTGTTGTGTCCAGACCCCATCAGCAACTCAGTAACTGGGAAAAGACAGAAATACCAGATAATCTCTGCAGGATCCCAAGTACTCCTTACTTCTATCTGAGATCACAGACACTGTAGCTTAATCAAAGCTTCTGATAAGGTTTAGTCATTCCTCCCCCTCCCACCCCCCTGCCAGTGTCTGATTGACAAGGCACTTGTCTGGGTATGACAGGCGTGGCAAGGGTAATGAGACAGAGGCTCTAACTTCTAGGACCAACAGTACGAATGGGGAGTGAGCAGTGGATTGGAATAGTTATTGCCTGGTGAAGGGCACTGCTCTCAAGGTTGGGAAGACTTCCCTGAGATCTGAAAGATTCTGTGGAGGAGGGAGAATTTCAATCCCCTCAAAAAGTAGATGTAAAAGGTAATTTTACTATCCCTGTAAAGTAAAACTCCCTTCACCTGGAGAAGTTCCAGCTTGGAGAGAAGGTCTGGCTCATGCTCTTGGCCATGGCCTTTCAAGAGAAGCGCTGATCTAAGCTGAGCAGGGAAGACTAGAGGGTCAGGAAGACCAGTTCAAAGGAAGACTGTGAACAGGGAACAGAACAGGAGCGGGCTGTGTAGGCAGAGCAGCGGGTGGGGACTGAGTGTCCAGACTAGTCTTCCAGGGCTGGACGTGTGACTTAGTGGTGCAGTGAGTGCCTGCCATGCCAGAGGCCTAGATTTCATCCCCAGTACCAGGTGGCAGGGGAAAAAGGCTAAAATTAAAGAAATCATCTTCTTTTGTTGTGCCTTTTCATTTGGGGAGAGGTTGGAGCACTGAGCCTGCTTTTATAACTTTGATACCAATAAACCAGTTACAGATTCAGAGCAGCTGCCTCTCACTTTCCAGAACAGAGAGGACAGAAAAGCGTTCAGGGAAAATGTCCAGCTGTCTAGATTTTCCGGCCTTCTAGGTTCTCCAGCTACATCACCAGTTACAAGTCTCCAGTAAATTCCTTCCCCTTGCTAAGTGAGCCCTCTGTTCGCACACAGAGCACCGCTGCCCACCCTTACCCTACATAATGCAGCCAAACCACAGACCTTCATCCCTGCACACTGTCCCTAGGAGAAGGAAGAGGGGAGTGCATGACGTTCGCCCGGCCTCGGCCTCTAGGGCCCGGAGTCCCTTGCTTCTGTGTTCTCTGAATCCACCTGTGTTCTCTGAAGACAGAACCCTGACTGGAAAAGCGCCGAGGAAAGCATACACAGGGCAGTGCGTCGGCACAGCCGAAGCCAGTCACCACTTCTGACTCTAGGCCTGGCATGGCAAAGGCCAGCTCCAGATGAACTGTCCTCAAGTTTGGGGACCCGAGTTCAATTTCCAGCATCTATACGGTGAAAGGAGAGAACCAACTCTCACAAGTTGTCCTCTGACTTCCTCTCGTACACCATGGCACAGAAGCATAAACACATATACACATAAACTAAATAAATAAACAATAAAAAGGATTAACTTGGGGTTTAAAAGATACTATAGGTTCTACCCTAGCATTGTAAAAACGGGTAGCATAAGGCAATGACAAAAAGTTAATTAAAAAAAAAAGTACTTAGGAGAAGAAAAGCGGGGCAGACGGGCTAAGGTTTTCCCCACCAGCTCATGCTTCTGTATAGCCGGTCACTAATGGACACCATACAGAGTCGCCTTCAGCTCCCAGGCCTGCTGGGGCACTAGGACAAAATGTGGCTAGACCCTCCCAGCCAAACTCTTCCTCCTGGATCTCCTTGCCAATTCACCCGAGGGTGCTGTCCCAATATCTTTTATGTGTGCGGAATCATGATACAGGGACCTAGGATATCACAAGGCCATGCACTTCTGACTACTAGACTGGGACACTTAGTCCCATTGGCTTCATGCTCAACATTTGTGGGGTTGCCCGCCCAGCATCCACCATACCCAGGAACGGGACTCAAAAGCAGCAAGGTGGACACTGAGCTCAAGACCCTGTCGTTCCAGTTATGAGCGGGTGGCAGGTAGCCTGACTAAAGGCACTCTGACCTCCCTTCCTAGAATTTGGGTGAGAAGCAGAGAGCCACAGAGAAACAAGAAAGATCAGGGTGTTGTGAAATATTTAAATATGTAAAGTTATGTTGCATTTGTTTATGCTGTGGAATATTACTTTAATTATATAAAGGTATGTTGCATTTGTTTCTGTTGCATTTGTTTAATTATGAAAAGATGTGTTGCTGTTCACCTTGCCTGCCTAAGGCACCTGATTGGTCTAATAAAAAGCCAAATGACCAATAGCTAGGGAGGAGAGGAACAGGCAGGGCTGGAGGACAAAGAGAATAAGTAGGAGGAGAAATCTAGGCTTGTGGTGATTTGAAAGAGAACGGCCCCCAAAGGGAGTGGTACTATTAGGAGGTGTGGCCTTGTTGGAGGAAGTGTGTCACTGTGGGGGCGGGCTTTGAGGTCTCTTTTGCTCAAGCTTCCCTCAGTGTGACTATCAGTTGACTTCTTGTTGCCTATGAGTCAAGATGTGGACTCTCAGCTATAGTACAACATCTGCCTGTGTGCCACCATGCTTCCCGCCATTCTTCCAGCTGTGATGATGATGGACTGAACCTCTGAAACTGTAAGTGACTCCCTCAATTACATGTTTTCATTTTTTTCTTTTCTTTTTTTTTTTGACAACCTGAGGTTTGAAGTGTTTTCATTTATAAGAGGTGCCGTGGTTATGGTGTCTCTTCATAGTAATAAAAACCTAACTAAGACAGGTATGCACTCACATTAGTTTGGCTGACCTAAAAGTGCAAATCACACCCTACACAGTGAAGCAAACAGAATAACTGACACCCGATCGAGTCCAAAGATTGCTGCTTCTGTGTAGGTCCCAATAGAATCTCAAATTTCTCTCTCTGCCAAATCTCTCACAACACACACACCCCCCGCGAAGGGAACCTGAATTTCCTGGTAGACATTCCATGGACTAGACACTGAGAAATAGCCAGATTTTAAAACCTGATATGGGACCAACAAGATGATTCATTGGGTTGAGGCACCTGATGCTAAGCCTGACAACTGAGTTTGATTTCTGGAACCTACTTGGAAGGAAAGAGCCAACTCCTGGAAATTGTCCTTTGACCTCCGTGTGTGTGTGTGTGTGTGTGTGTGTGTGTGTGTAGCACAGGGCTAGCATAAAGACACACTCACTCAAAACCTCCACTGCCTGTCTTTGGAGAAGGAGTAGAGCCAGGTTATCCATCCTTCTTGGATGATGAAAATGAGGCACACATGGGACAGAGGACTGGGTGGGGATGCCGGAGAGACGTCCACCAAAACTAAGTATGTGTGAAAATTGCACAAGGAAGCCTGCTGCTTTGCACGTTAAAATAAAAAAATAGAGAGGGCACAGAGACGCCCTGTCTGAGGCTCAGCTGAGTTTGCACAGCAAGGCACAGGTTAAACAGAGCCTGGGAACTTGGTGCCAAGACGGGAAAACCAAGAAAAAGAGAATGGTTTCTTAGCTTTTATTCCGTTTCACCTTCTTCCTCCTTCTGCCTTCCTCACTTGATTACACTGCCACCCATGTTAGGATTTACAGAACAGGCTCTCCCAGAGCTCTGGTCATTGCCTTAACCCTGAGGTGGTGTGACTTACTTAAAATGCTCTACACACACACACACACACACACACACACACACACACACACACACACACACTTCTTATGGAACCTAGGTCCTCAGGTCCTAAGCGAAGTCTCTAACCACCGAGCTCCAGTCCCAGCCTTATCATCTCCTTTCCCTCTGTTGCCTTTTTTTTTTTTTTTTTTTTGGAGACAAGGTCTCTTTCTCTGTAGCCCAGGCTGGCCTTGACCTCGAACTCACTATGTGGCTCACATTGTCTTGAACCCAGAGCAATTCTCCTCCATCAGCTTTCCAAGGACTGGTGTTCCGCATATGAGCCACCAATCATCCAGCTTCAGCTTTGATGTTATTTTGGTTTTTTGAAATATTGTCTCTGGATATATCCCAGGCTTTCCCTAGGTATTATTATGTCGTATTCCCTCCAGACTGGACCAGTTCAGAGAGCAGCCCAGAACAGATGAGAGAGTATTACCCCGAAACATCTATAGTATTATGTGTTAAGGTTTTTTATTTTGTTTTGGTATTATCTTTTTGTTTTGGAAATAGGGCTTTAGTCTGTAACCTTGGCTGATCTCAAACTTGTGGCAATATTCCTACTTCAACTTCCTGTTTTGTTTTTTTTAAAAACTCTTAATCAGCACTCTGGAAACAGAAGCGGGAAGATCTCTGTGAGTTCGAGGCTAGCCTGGTCTACATAAAGAGCTCCAGGACAGTCAGGGCTATGTAGGAAAACCCTTTTGAAAAAACACACAAACAAAAAAGAGCAATTCTAATGTCTTACAAAGTCTCCTTATGTCTTTTTATCATTAAATTCTCTAAAGCTTTAACCCTAGGCAATTGCTAATGTTTTCTTTCACTAAAATTTAGTCATTTTGTGGAATGTCAGATAAACAGAGCATACACTGAGTAGATCCGCATAGAATTATAATAAAAATAAAAATATTAGCTGGGCAATGGTGGCGCATGCCTTTAATCCTAGCACTGGGGAGGCAGAGGCAGGCAGATCTCTGTGAGTTTGAGGCCAGCCTGGTCTACAAAGCAAGTTTTAGGACAGCCCTGTCTCGAAAAACCAATATTGAAATGGGGCCAGCAAGATGGCTCAGTGGCTAAAGGTGATTGCTCCCAAACCTGGCAACCTGACTTCAATCCTCAAGACCCACATAGTGGAAGGAGAAAATTAAGTCCTAAAGTTGCCCCCTGACCTCTGCACAAACACTGTAGAACATGTGCTCCCTCCCTAAATAAAGACAATGTCATGAAAATGTCAAAACATAGAGAGATGTTTTGGTTTTCCTTTTTGTATTATTCAAAATGCGTTATGAAGGCTGGAGAGATGGCTCAGAGGTTAAGAGCAATGACTGCTCTTCCAGAGGTCCTGAGTTCAATTCCCAGCAACCACATGGTGGCTCACAGCCATCTGTAATGAGATCTGGTGCCCTCTTCTGGCCTGTAGGCATACATGGAGGCTGAACACTGTGTACATAATAAATAAATAAATCTTTAAAAAAATGCGTTATGTAAAGTATACTCTAGCCTAAGAGTCACTCAGTGTAGAACCCATGCTTAGCACATTCAAAGCCCTGGTTTTGAACTTGAATTTTTTTTTTGTTTTGAATTCTCAGCTCTTCCATACAAAAATTTTATTGTGGTTCAGTCCAGCTTCCTTCAATATTCACTGCAGGGGAATGAGCATAAGGATTGCTCAACTGTGACCCACACAAAGAACTGAATCTTGATGCCTGGAGGTGTGGCTTAGCATGGGTAGGGTCTGGACTTGGTCCCTAACTCCAAGAATAAGTAAAACAAACACTTTATGACTCAGCATACAACAGACACATATCTACAAAACCAATACACACATTTTCAGGCAATAAAAATCTCCTCTCCATATATGTGGCACACTTGGATAACTTTTTTTTTTTTAAATACTGGTTGTGACCCAACAAATTGATTTCCCAGTCCACTGATGAGTCCTGATCCAGTTTGCTAAAATGTTATCTGAGGTTTCTCTTCTGCCCGGTTCCCGCAGTTGTTAAGTCCCAAAGAAATCACACAGAGGTCTTGGGTCTTAACAAAGCACCCAAGTCTCCTGAGGTCTCCTCCTTTGAGTTTAGGTAGCTCCTTCTGAGGGTGAGCTGGGGTGTGCATGGAGTCAGATTATTGGACACTTCCTCCTGAACTGGGGAGTACGCCGTCATTTTCAGGGAGTTGTTCTTGGTGGTTGTGGTGGGAAGGGTTGGTGAGAGATGAGACCCAGACAGATGTCCTGTTCTTGGCTTAGCCATCTAGTGGACAGGCAGCCTTTGTAGTGTTGGCCCCTACCTTGTGAGGTGGGTCAGCTCTGCGATGACCAGTCAGAAAGGGTTATTGGGGCTGGATAGCAGAAGCCGCCCTGAGCCTCCTGTCTGGCAGAACTTGTCAGGAGGCCCAGGGTAAGTGGAAACAGTCTTCAGAGAGCAGGACAACTCCACTGCGAGGCAACATAATCTGTGTGTGTGTGTGTGTGTGTATGTGTAAAGAGACTAGAACAATAAGTAAAGGGAAGGATGGAGTTGGTTGGAACTGTTTGGGGTTGCTTGGTAAATAAGCACAAGGAGATGTTTGTCCAGGTCACTAGCTGGGAATGTGGTGACAAAGTAATCTGGTACGGTATGTGGGAGAGCTGTGGCTGTTCTGTGTGGGTATCCTCCTGCCCGCCCCCCAGCCTGGCACAGGAGGTCTTGTGATCCCAGTCGGGTGGGTGGGTGCTCTTTATGTGACTACTTAATTCTCTTTCCAGTCTATGACGTGAGTGACAGAGGCCAGGCTTTCAGAATAGGCAGGACTGTCATTTGCACCCAACGCCCCCATGAAGATTTTAACCCTTCCTCAAGCTAATCAAAATCAATAAGAAGCCTTAGAAAGTTGTGCTGGGAAAGTACTAGCAGCTAGCCGCACTTTTCTGTCTGTTTGTTTGTTTAGTTTTTGGCTTCTGAGACTCTTAGGTCGGCTAGGCTGGCCTAGAACCCGATATGTAGTGGAGAAAAGCCCCTGGTCTTTCCTCCACTGCTTCTCAAGAGCTGGGTTTAAAGGCACGTACCACCGTGGTGGCCTGGCTTTGTAGGCTACTTACAATTCTGACCTTTCAGGCCCAGAGTCTGAGGCCTTACCTAATTGAGTGAGCACTGCAGGCTCTCCCTCCTGCTTCCCAGCATTTATGACTTATGAATATTCATGAGCTAGCTTTAGAATGCAAAGTTTAGAAGCAGCTTTGTGCTCCCTGGTCTGCAAGAGTGTTTGTGAAGAGGATGTCACCCTGGTGTTCCAGTTCCGGGGAAAAGGACATTTTTAAGATTTCCCTTAGGTGTAGGAGGGATTTAAAGCCATGATGAGTTCAGTCTTGAAAAGGATTAAGACTATATTTTCTAGGTCATTTTATTTGCTGTTTCCTTGGTTCAAATGGCTATCGAATTCCTGCCTTTTTCTCTTTTTTTCACTCTTTCTTCGAGGTCTAATGTAGCCCAGGCTGGCCTCAAACTTGCTATGTAGCTGAGGATAGCCTTCAACCCATGATCCTCTTGCTTCCACCTCCCAAGTGTTGGAGTTACACGTAAATCACCACGCCACCCCCCACATTCCCCTCCCCTCCGCCCCCCCCCCCCGCTTTCCCGTAGCCATTCTCCTTGCAGTTGGGGAGTGGGGGCGCTTACAGGTGTGACTCCGATAAGCACACAGACGTGGAATCCATTATTACAGACCCTGGCAGTTTTCCCTCTACAGTCCCTCAGAGGCCCACACTTCCTTTTCTCCTTAGTCTGGAATATGGGTCAGAACATATTCTTCAGAGAAGGAGCCCATTCTGAGATAGCCCTGTCCTCCCTCGTTTGAAACATCCATTTCACCTTTCAGCAGCTCCAGGCAGTCAAGGGCGCTGCCAGCTCTCTTCCACACAGCTGCTAGTCGCACATGACAATAACAATATGTACACTCCTGCCCTCCAGCCGCAGCAGCACGTTTGAGAGGCTAAGCCAGTACCGAGGTCACCTGGAAATACGTCATCCCGATTAGAACGGTGGCGGGCAATCTCGGTGCTTTGGGATCACCTGGGAACTAAGTCAGAATGTCTGGGGCAGGAGACCCTAGGTGTTCCAACATGCAGCCAGGAGAGACTACTGCAGGTGCCAGCCGCGCAGCCGTCAGTTTACCGTTCATTCCAACTAGGTCTCCCTTTCTCTCCTGTCTTCCCAACACGGTAAATAGTAAACACTTCATCACAGCGCTAGGGCTGTAAGAAAGGATTGGGGTCTGGGGGAGGAGGGGTGGACGGGGAAGGAGAGGACAATGATGGATACACAGAAAAGTCCTTTGCCCTGGAAACACGCTCATTCGCTTCTGAAACGAATGCCGTGCCCCGGAAGTTCGTTTGTCTTTCCCTTGACTTCCAGAGGGGAACCAACATAACCATCTCTTTGTTAACGATCCACAGAGGCTGACTTGCGCCAGGTCCTCCGCAGCCAGGGGCACGAGCATGCCTAAGCGTGTGGGGATGGCATCTCTGGCCTGTTTACCGAGCTGTGGAGGCGAGCGCCGGCGCCCTCTACTGGACGGAAATAAATGTCCCTCTGAGTGTAACAATTGTCGCCTGTGGATGAGCTAATGGATTCACATTGAACTGGCAGAAAGGACACGGTGTCCCGGGGATTCCGGGGCAGTCCTCTGACATCTGGCATACCACCGGCTTGCCTAAGGATGTTATTTCTTTGATGGGGGGGGGGAGCATAAAGAAAATGGGACGGCATTGGCTGAGAAACTGAGTACTCTGTTTCTCAGTCTTTGGGGCGTGTGCTTATGGTGCTTGGTATCTGCCGGTGGGGCGTTGTGCAGTAAAGGAGACACAGACCCTGGGACATAGCTGCCACTGGTTAAGAGAGCAATGAGGCAATGAGTTTAAATCAGACAGATTTGTTCCAAGAATCTCGTTTATGTCGGAAAGGCATAAACAATCGAAAGATGTGGTTTTTTGGTTTTTGTTTTTTAAGGCGTCGAGACACAAAACCTTTTCCTTTAAGGGATTTGCTCACCCAGGGGGAGATTTGATGGTACTTACGGACTAGGGCTTCACATCCGCATCTGCCTCGCCGGTGAGAGCTTGCCTCCCCAGGTTGGCTGGTCCTCAGGACACAGGTGCTGCTGTTGTGGCTGCATGCATCCTAAGAGTGGCCGCTCCACCTTCCAGCTAGAATCCCAGCAAAGGTTCTCATCCGGAGGCCCCAAGGCACACTTCTTTCATCCTTGTGTCTTCCCTCGTTCTCTCGGGGTTCAGAGCAGCGATAAAGGAATAAAGAATCCGGGGTCTGTCACTGTCTGTCGGTTCTCACCGCTGCATCTCTGCTAAGGCTGCAGAAGTCAGTGCAGTAGCGAAACTGGCTAGGGCTCCTCGCGGTTGCCACGGTAACCAGGAGCAGGCGCCTGCCCTGGCGGCTGAGGAAGGCTGTGGAGAAAAGGTAACGGATAAGCAATGACGCGTTGGCCTCTCTCCTGGGCATCGGTTGAGCCTCAAGTGACCCAAATGAAATGGAGTCCCAGATAACTCATTCTTTAGACTCAAACCCAAACCTAAACCACACCACCGCTGCTGTCTTTTTTTCTTCTCTTCTCCCTTCCCAGTCAACACACATAAGAGCACCTTAAGGATTAGAAATTCCAGCACTACCCAAGACTTCCTTCCCCAGAGGATCCTGTACACAAAGCGGAATGTTTGCTAGGCTCGCTCTTAGAAACGGAACCCCCGGCGGGGACAGCTGCGGATGAGCTGGGGGAACCAGAGAAGGGACCAAGTGAAGGATGATGATGAGCGGGTGGGTCACTTAACCTCTCTGAGCTGTAACATGAAAGACACAACGGTGTCTTAGGAAAAGCTTATCAAACTGAGTTGTTGTTACTGTTATGACCATGATGGTGGTGAGTGTAGGCTATGCTCCCCATATTTCTAAATTCTAAAACCCTGAAAGATTAACACCTTAACATTATAATTATTCTGGAAGATAATCTGATTTCTTTTTCTTCTTTCTGTCTCAATCAAATACACACGGCTGGTCTTGAGCTTACTGTGTATTCATAGTTAAGGGTGACTTTGAACTCTTGGCTCTCAAACAAACAAAAGCAACAATAAAATATTAGGGAGGAAATTTTGTGAGTGAAGAACTGGGGAGGTATCTCAGTTGTTGGGGTGCTTAACTAGTATGGATAATGTCCTAGAGCCAACAATGGGGGGGGTACTAAAAACAAATTGGATGAATAAAAAAGTGTACTTCAAGAAGAGATCAAGTCGGGGCTGGAGAGATGGCTCAGTGATTAAGAGCACTGGCTGCTCTTCCAGAGGTTCTGAGTTCAATTCCCAGAAACCACATGGTGGCTCACAACCACTGTAATGAGATCTGGTGCCCTCCTCTGGCGCGTGGGCATACAATGGAGGCAGACTGTTGTATGCATAATAAATAAATAAATCTTAAAAAAAAAGAAGAGATCAAGTCTGTTATCGTGGTGCATGCCTTTAATCCCAGCACTTGGGAGACAGAAGCAGGTGGTTTTCTGTGAGTTCGAGGCCAGCCTGGTCTACATACTTAATTCCAGGACAGACAGAGCAAAACAATGAGACCCTGTCTCCAAAACACCAAATAAATAAATAAATAAGTAAATAAATAAATGAATAAATAAATAAATAAATAAATGATAGTAGATCAAAGGACTGAAGCAAAAGACTCAGTGGTTAAAAGCACCAACTGTTCTTCTAGAGGAGCTAGGTTTGATCCCCAGCACCTATGCTGTGGCTAACGACCATCTGTAATTCCAGTTTCAGGGGATCCAATGCCCACTTCTACCAACCATGGACAATGGCATGCACATAGTGCACAGACATACATGCAGGTGAAACACAAAACAAACCTAAAACAAAACAAACACACAGAAAAGAAAGACTAGATCAAGGGATGTGTGAGGGCTGAACAAGGAATGGCACTTACTGCCAAGGCTGACAACTACGTTTGATTTCCAGGACCCTCGGGGTAAAAGGAGAGACTGGAACCCCAAATCCTCTGACCTTCCCATACTCCCCAGAAAATAAATAAAATTAGTGAAAATAATTAAGCATAGATCAAGGGCAACTTCATGAAAGTAGTCCACAAAAGCTGGCTGACTTCTGGGATCATTAACTATACAGCCCTGCAACATGGTTGTGTATAAATCTCCTGGGATAATCCATCCCATCCATTTTCCATGTAGCATGGCTCTTTTGAAAATTCCCCCAAGATTTTTATGCACACTGATGGGAGCATTCCCATGGAATGCTCCTCTTTCCTGGGCCTGTTTCTGTGTTGTCGTGGGCATATGGCATCCATTCCACATCTCTCATATACAGACCACGGATTTGGCAGAAGCAAAACTGGTGATTGAGCAGTGACAGCTTGCTTAAGTGGCTTCTTGTCCTACTGTGCACATAATTATTTTCCAACCAGTTAGACACTTGGCTGGCTTCTTCAGGCTAATGCAGCTTTTAATTCATTAAAAGCTGCTGGGATTTCATCAGCTGGGTGGAATGCCAATGTAGATAAATGATCTTCTTTTTTTTTTCTTTTTTCTTTTTTGTCTGAGACAGGGTCTCTCTACACAACCCTGGCTGTCCTGAAACTCACTCTGTAGACCAGGCGGGACTCGAACTCACAGAGATCTACCTGCCTCTGCCTCCCGAGTGCTGGGATTAAAGGTGTGAACTACCATGCCTGGATTATTTTCATTTTATTTTTCTATTCTTTTAAGGACAGAACCTGTGTAGCCCAGGTCGATCCCTGAAACTTGAGTTTTCTTGCCTCTGCCTTCCAAGTGCTGAGCAAACGAACCTTGTTTACATCAAGTTTTCATAGCTCTTTCCTAGACCATCTGATACTCCACCAAATCCATTGGGCTGAATGGGACAAAAATAAACTTTATTGATAATACATTGAAATCCATTTACCAAATGCTTGCTCATGCCTAATTTTGAATCGTTCATTATGGGTTGGAGATTCATTTGAAATGTTTCCTTTCTTTTTTTTCTTCTTCAAAATTCACCAAACCCTCAAACTTGAATTTATAAAGTGGTCTGCTGTATAGTCCTATTAATACATAATTAAGTAAATAAATTTCAGAATTTTCAGATCCATGGGACATGAATTATTTGTGTCTGAAAGAAACAGCAGGGACAATTTTGGCCAAAGTGAAGCATGAGCTAGTTCTTCTATGTAAATTTGTTCGGAAATGTAAGAGGCCTTTCTGCTTTGACAGTCAAATTCCTGACCGAGAGCAGTTCACAATTTGCTGAGCGTCACGTGCAAAGGAAGCCCTGTAATGGCTGCCAGGGGGCTTGTCAAATTCTTCTTATTCTATTATTAGCAGCATTTTTATCCTTTTCTTTTTCTTGAGGCAGGGTTCTTGAGGCTGATCCCAAACTCACCATCCTCCTGCCTCAGTCAATGCCGAGATTGCGTGTCATGGCAGCCGGCTAATGATTTGAAGTTAGCATGGTGCTGTGAGAAAGAGCCAAACGTAGTAAGAAAGCAGACAACTTGACAACTGTCTTGTGTATAACATGATTCGGTCTCAGAATCCAGTTTTCTACGCTTCTCATTTCACTCTCTTTTTCATCAGACATTGTTCTGACTTTCAGATTTTCAACATCTGGGATTCTAATCTTCTCTCTCTCTCTCTCTTTCTTTCCTCCTCTTCTTTTTGTTGTTTGATTTTTGGTTTTAGACAGAGTCTCATTGTGTAGCCCTGTCTAGCCTGGAACTCACTCTGTAGACCAGGCTGGCCTCGAACTCCTAGAACTCCTCAAACTCTGCCTGCTTTTCTCTCTAGTGCTGGCATTAGAGGAGTTCCTTACCAGGAGTTGGTTTTGAGAAAGGGTCGGGTTGACTTTGAATTGCTGATCTTCTTGCCTTTACTTCCCAGGTCCCAGGATTACATATACCTAGAATTGTCATTTTAGAAATTTTGATGTTTGAGGATTTCAACTTTCAGGATTTCAGCATTCAGAATCCATGCCCTCTTGAGACACTTTCTGGCCATCCAGCTAAACATCCTGTTTGTTCCTGTGCTTCCTCTGCCTCGCCTGGTGGTTAGCTATAGGGCCATTGTTTACTCCACCTTGGGTGGTAATTTCCCACCTACCTGGCGGGTATTCCATTGTGCAGCGGCTAGGCATATAAGGTTTTTCCTAAACTTGAATAAACGGCATTCGGCTGATTTCCTTTCGAATGACCCAGGTCTCTTGTGTGTTCTTTCAATATCCAGGCCCTTGCCCGGCTCACGAACTGTACCGAGAGTAACACAGGAGTTACAGATGTTGGTACCCGGCTCCCTGCAGGAGGGTTATAGTCGAAGAGTCCCTTCTAGGGTTCAACTCATATACCTTCCTTGGTGCTGCAGCCCAAGTAGACCCCTTCAGGCTCCCAAACAACTCTCTGAATTGTCATGATGCATAGACCCTGAAGAAAATCTGCCAAACACTGAAATGAGTTAGAGGGAAGATGGGACAGATCGAAACACATTCCTATGAGCATGGACTGAATACATTGTGGCGCTGAAGTCAGAGAGGAGGGGATCCTCAGAGGGTTTGTTTTTAAAGTCACTGACCTCAGTATTATGTCCTGCAGAGGCTCTGCTGGAGAGAGCAGATAGTTCAGCAGAACTTTCAGAAGACTCATGAGAAAGAGAATCTTCTGTCCCCACGGGGCAGTCTTTAGTTTTTATCTTTGCATAGTGCTGCCTGCATTTCCTTAGGTGCCAGTGTCAGGATTGGGGCCATGGCTCGGGTGATCCCCACTCTGCATCAGCGTCTGCTCTCCCTGGGAGCGGGCAGGTGCTCAGCTCCAGGTCTAGAGTGAGGGAAGGTAGCCTGTTTTCACTATGTTCTGACAATATGTCCCTGGCCTTTTTTTGTTCTGCCATTTAATCCTCTTGTCGGTTTATATAAATTTACATTTACTAATTACAGATTAAAGGCTTAAGAGCACAAACAAGCAGTGGCTTGCTTGCAAGTGAGTCACTTTTATACAGCAGGGTAAGTGATAATGCTAGAATTCCTAGCCACGCGAGTTGAATACCACCTGGAGATTCCCACTGAGCCATCCGGTGTGGAGGCCGAAAAATGCAGCCCCGTTTCCACCTTGTCTGATGGTCAGAGAGTTTGGAGATTTGACAAGCATAGTTGCTCATCCTACCTCAGGATGTGATTGCTTGGTTCTTTTGAAGCTAAGATAGCTCAGTGCCGTCCTGATGGTGGTCAGGATATGCAAATGTACGTCTGCTCCTTCTAATTGTAACTATGAGGTCACCTAGGGAAGTGCACTTGAGACCTAGAGCACTGCGCCTTTGCTGCCTAGACAACAGAATGATAGTGATTTGATGTCTAAGAGTTGACTGTGTAAGTGACCCTTTGTATCATGTTAATAAAGTCTTTTGTTACCTTCTCCCCGGTTTGTGTTGGTATAAAAGCGGTTGAAAAATAAACGCAGGCGAGTTTCATGATTTCAGTCACTGGAATGCCCTCCCAACACTTTCTATATTTTCCGTCTTATTAATTTTATGCATCTTCCTATTCTTTACTTATATTTCTTCAATTCCCATGCCTCTACCCTGGTAAGAAGTATTTTTGTTGAGGCTGGTCCCTGACAATTCAGGGGCCCTAGAGTATGCTGGGAGAAATTTTCTGGAACACCTAGAGTCTCTGATCATTTCTCTCCCTTTCCTTATGAAGTTCATCTATTTGCTTTTTCTTTCTTCTTTTTTTTTTTTTTAATTAAAGTTGAGCCAAGAGTGGTGTCACATGCTTTTAATCTTGGGAGAAATGCAATAGGATCTCTGAGTCCAGAATCAATTCTAGTCTACATAGCAAGTTCCAGGCCAACCAGGGATACATAGTGAGACCCTGTCTCCCCTCCTCCCCTCAAAATTAAATGCTTATCAAAGAAAATTTGGGAAATATAGAAAAAAAGCTGGGCATGGCAGTGTACACCTGTAATCCCAGCATTTGGGAGGTAGAGGCAGGAGGATCAGAAGTTCAAAGTTATCCTCAGCTTCCTATCCAGAGAGTTTAAGGCTCAAGTTTCATAAAGCCCTGTCTTTAAAAAGAAAGAAAGGAAGAAAGAAAAAGTGTGTGTGGGAGGCAGCTGGGAATGGTGTGCACATCGGTGTTGTAGCACTCAGGAGGTAGCAGGAGAACCAACTCCACAAATTCAAGGTCAGCCTGGTCCGTGTAGGAATTCCAGGATAGCCAGGACTACATAGTGAGGAGAGAGGGAGAGAGACAGAGACAGAGAGAGACAGAGAGGATCATTCATAATCCTTCTATCCAAAGAAAGCCAAAATTAATATTCACATTTCCTCAAAAAATTACATCTCTTCTGGTCATTTCTCTAGTTTTCTATATTTGAACTAAGATGCAATAAAATTATATATTTGAATATATGTGAATGTTTGCACACACACACACACCATATCTTGGTTTTAATTTAAAATGCCTGTAGAAAAAATGTCCCTTTCTTTAAAACTCCTTTTGTTTTTATTTATTTTTTATTTTTTTGAGACAGGGTTTCTCTGTGTAGCCTGGGCTGTCCTGGATCTCACTCTGTAGACCAGGCTGGCCTCAAACTCAGAGGTCCACCTGCCTCTGCCTTCCAAGTGCTAGGAGGAAATACATGCACCATCACTGCCCAGCTTCTTTAAATTTTTTTTTCTTGATTTTCGAGACAAGGTTTCTCTGTAGTTTTTGGTGCCTGTCCTGGAACTAGCTCTGTAGACCAGGCTGGCCTCGAACTCACAGAGATCCGCCTGCCTCTGCCTCCCAAGTGCTGGGATTAAAGGTGTGTGCCACCACTGCCTGGCAAAATTTTTTAAAACTTTATTGTATTTATCTATTAAAGATTTATTTTTATCATTTTAAAATTGTGTGTGTGTCTGGATGTGGGTGTGCACATAGTAGTGTAGGTGCCTGTGGAAACCAGAGATGTCGGATCCCCTGGAGCTGGAGTTCCAGTCAGCCGCGAGCTGCTCCTTGTAGGTGCTCAGAACTGAACTCTGCAAGAGCAGTGTGTGCTCTTAACTGCCGAACCGTCTCTCCAGCCCCATCTCAGTTATTTTATATGTTATTTCTGGTTCATTTTGGGGGACAGAACCCAGGGCCTGTGCAAGCTAAGCCTGATTCACCTCTAAGCACTGGTCAAGTTGTTATTTTATATATTGTTTTGTGTATATATATATATTTTATATATTGCTTTGTGTATATATATACACACACATACATATACACACATTTTATAGGTCTTTATATACATACGTATTATATATACATCATATTTTGCATATCACATTTTATATAAGGCAGGATAGAAAGACCAAGAAAATTACAGGGACATGGCAAAGGAAAGGAGTCCCTCACCTTGAAATCTGAAGTCTCTTGCCAGGTGAGAATCAAGAGTTCTGGTGCAATTAACATCGCTGTGAAGGTTGCCGACAGAGAGATATTGTAACATTCCTCTCACAATGACAACAAACCAGGCTGAGTTCTGAATATACATGACTTTGGATAGGGTCTTGTCTTAGTTACTTTCCTATTGCTGTGTTAAGACATCAACAACCAAGGCAACTTACAGAGGAAGGAATCATTTTATTTATGGTTCCAGGAGGATATGAGGCCATCATAGCAGGGTATCAGGCAGCAGGAACAGCTGAGAGGTTACCTCTCAAACCTCAAGCAGGAAGCAGAGTGAGCTGAAAACTCAAAGCCTGCCGGGTGCCTTTCTTCTCCAGGAAGGCCACACCTAAACCTACCCAAAGAGTACCACCGACTGAGGACAAGTATTCAAATGCCACAGCCTGAGGGGGACGAGCTCACTCAGATCTCCACAGGGCCCATTCCTTCTCCCAGACCTCTGAAAGTCACAAACTGGAATGTTAACTTGGTCTACAACGAAGATGGCTTAGTCGCCAGCATGCCTGAATCTGGAGTTTTGCTCCATCATAGTCCTGCCCCTTGGCAACCACCTGTCATTTCCCTTAGCTTCCCTGGCAACCCCTTTGAAGATAACAGCTTCAAACCCCACCCAAATCTGGTGTAGACCAAGGGGAAGACAATGAGGAATGACCCTCTCAGGACATCCACACCTATGCTCTGAAGCTCTCCTCCCTAGAACCTCTTTATTTCTCTCAACTCTTGTGCTTAAGTCTACAGAAACCCCAACCCTGCCTCGCACTGGCTTGTTCTAAGTATTACTGCTGTCCCTAAAATATTAAGGGACTCTTGAAACTCTCAGGTAGAGTTTTGTCATGTCTCTGTCACGGCTGACTCTCTCTCTCCATATATATGTATATGTGTATATATATGTGCATCATTTCTCATCTATGAGATATTTATTTCCAGTTTTATCGATGTCTTATAAACAGGAATGCCATTTGCCACCCTGCTCTCCACTAATTCTTGCCCATGTGTAGGCACATTTCTTTGTGATGGAATCCTAGAAGAATACTGGGTCAAAGGGAAGAAACTTGGATGGGAGCTCTAGCCCAGGCTGTCCTTGAACTCCCTGAGGAGGACCTTGAACATTTCTGTTCTGCTCTTTTTTTTTGAAACAGGGTTTCTCTGTAGCTTTGGAGCGTATCCTGGAACTCACTTTATAGACCAGGCTGGCCTCAGACTCAGAGGCTCTGCCTCCTTGAGTGCTGGGATTAAAGGTGCACCCCACAAACTGCCTGGCAACATTCCTGTTCTTGGTGCCTCCACCTCCTAATTTGTACGATTCCTGGTGTGTGCCACCATGCTGGTTTATGTGGTATCAGGATAGACCTTAGGAGCTGTGGGGGATAGGATCTGAGCTCTAACTCCAACCCAAACCATTGTGCTGACTTAGCTTTTTGTCAAGTTGACACAAGCTAAAGTCATCTGAACGGAGGGAACCTCAATTAAGAAAATGCCTCTGTAAGTTCAGGTTGTAGGCAAACCTGTAGGGCATTTTCTTAATTAGCGATTGATGGGGAGGGCTTGGCCCAGCCCATTCTGGGTAGGGCTACTCCTGGGTTGGTGGATCAGTTCTATTAGAAAGCAGACTGAGTAAGCCACAGGGAGCCGCAGGCAAGCAGCACTCCTCATGGCCTCACAGCAGCTCCTGCCTCCAGCTTCCCTCCCTACTGAGTTCCTCTTCTGACTTCCTTCAATGATGAACATATGGAAGTATAAGCCCTAATAAAACTTTTCCTCCCCAAGTAGCTTTGGTCATGGTGTTTCATCATAGCAATAGCAACCCTAACCAAGACAAATATGTAACATATGTGATCATTCATAACTTACCTTTCATATGTATTTTGTAGTATATGAGACAGGACAGAAAAGGGAAATCACTAGGCAAACTGAGTTACACTCCCTTCCTCCCCTGTTTTTGAGACAGGGTCTCACCATGCAGTCCAGGTTGACCTCCAAGTCAAGATCCTTCTGTCTGAAGACCAGGTATGATAGTTCACACTCTCAGTACTTGGAAGACAGAGACAGATCTCTGAGTTCAAGGACAACCTGGGCTACATAGCAAGTTCCAGGCCTGCCAGGGCTACATAATAAGACCATATCTTAAAAAACAAAACAAAACAAAAAAACCAACCTTGGCCAGGCAGTGGTGACACACATCTTTAATCCCAGTACTTGGGAGGCAGAGGCAGGTGAATTTCAGTGAGTTCGAGGCCAGCCTGGTCTACAGAGTGACTTCTAAGTGAGTGACAGTGAAGGCTTCACAGAGAAACCTTGACTTGAAAAACAAACAAATGAAATCCCTCTTTCTCCAGTCTCCCCAGTAGTGGGATTGCAGGCAGGCACCACTCCACCCAACTGGCTTTTGAAGACTTCCGTGTTCTCTAACCCCTCTGCTCCCACTTTCTACCCAATCCTGGAACTGTGCAGCTGCTCTATTGCTTGGACTACCCACACTGTATCTTGCAAATCCTCTGGAATACAAGGTCTTGTTTGTAGGTTTGTTGTTGGCTCATTCAGAAAAACTCAGTGTTTCCTTATTGTTTAAATATCCTCAATAAGCAAGAAGCAGTAGAACAGGCTTCAGGGAGGGAAGTTTGAAGGAAGTGGTGAGCTTTTCCAAGTCCCATAATAAGACAGGGACACTGGCTCTTGCTATTTCTTCCACATGGACTCAAGGGATGACCTTAACCCCAATACCATCACTGAGACTACGGCTTACATTACTAAGTTCTTGGTTATCCCCTGATATTAAAGTCTGCGCGCATGCACACGCATGTGCGCGTGCGCGTGTGTGTGCGCGCACACACACACACACACAAACTGAACCAAGGGCCTCATACAAGCTGAGCACTGAGCACAGGCTCTACCCTGAGCAATAACTCCAGCACTGATCTAATCATTAAATAAACAAAGATGTTGTCAGGCAGGGCTGGGCTTGGATGGGAGGATGAGGGGAGCTACTCAACAAAACCACTAGATAAATAGACTTTTGGAGGGTCCAAGGCAGAGGGATAGCCCTAGACACAGACCCTCTGCCAAGGTAAAATATAACATGAACTGGCATCCCCATTCCCTGGGAGGAAACGATGGTAAGTAAGCAAGGAGGCACACAGGCCTGGCTAGAAGTGGGTGTGGCCTTCATCCTACAGAGCCTCAAGCCCTTCAAGCAATTACTGGTTCTCCAGGAAGAAGGGACTTGAAAGGAAGTGTGACATGGAAAAGAATGAAACTGTTGCTTTTCAATTTTGAAAACTGACTTTTAAAAACTAGGGCAGGGCCCAAAGGGGACATTATTAGGCAAGCACTCTGCTTACTGAGCTACATTCCCTACCTCCCTATGTAGCCCATGAAGGCCTTAATGAAAGGGCTGAAGGCTCTTGCAGAATTAGGAGGTAATGTGGCATAGTACTATATATAACCTCCATAAATTCTCCTGTGAGTCAAGTTCCAAAGGCTAAAACCATATTCAATATAAGGTTAAGGACACCAAAAAAGAAAAAGGACCACGCCAGGTAATGGTGGCGCACACCTTTAATCCCAGCACTATGGGGGCAGAGGCAGGCAGACCTCTGTTTAAAGCCAGCCTGGTCTACAAAGCAAGTTCTAGGACAGTCAGGGCTACACAGAGAAACCCTGTCTCAGAAAACCAAATTAAAAAAAAAAAAAGACTAATAAAGATTAAAGTCAGGCAGTTTGGATAACAGACTAAACTTGGGAACTAAATTTATCACAATGGAATGGACAAACTGTCTGTAAATTTTTATGATTTTTTTTCTCCCACAGACTAGAGCTATGCAAAAATTCAATGTTTAACTACAGAAATATCTATGTTATTTTCAGAGTGTAATTTCCTTAAAAGAATGCCTGAGGGCTGGATATACAGTTCATCAATAGAGTGACTGCCTGACTTCCAAATCCAGGGCACAAAATGTTTTTATTAAAATTTTTATTTATTGGGAGAGAGAGTTGACTCAGTGTGTAAAAACATTCATTGCTCTTGCAGAGAACTCGGGTTTGACTCCTGGCACATGGTAGCTCACAACTCTCTGTGAACTCTAGTCCCCGGGGATCTGACACCAGGCACACATGCCGTGTACAAACACATCAGGCAAAACACTCAAACACACACACATAAATAAAATTAACAAATATTAAAAAAAACATAACCCCCACCGTGTATGTGTGCACGTGTGTGTGTGCGTGTGTGTGTGTGTGTGCGTGTGTGCGTGCGTGCGTGCGTGTGTGTGTGTGTGTGTGTGTGTGTGTGTCTGCAACTTCTCAGAGTTTTCCATCATGGGTTCCACGAATTGATCTCAGGTCATCAGCATGTGGGGTAAGCTCTTTTGCCCAGTGAGCCAACTCACCAGCCCTGGGGCATTAAATGAAGTCTTAACTACTCAGTCTGGACAAAGAGAGAAATGTGACATTAGGGTCTTCTTCTCTCAGGGAGTATGACAAGGGTGTAGGAATTCTCCACCTGCACAGGGGGATGACCCTTCCTCCCCACAGGAACAACTGCTTTCTTCATTGTCAACTCCAGCAGCACCAGACTATTTATCCACAGTAGGCACTCATTGTGCTAGGTGTTCTTTGTGTTTTGAGTAAGCAGACATTCTCAAAAGGAGAACTGGAATGTTTCCAAGCCCGCCCCCCACAGCCTGTCTTTCTGTTTTCATGGGTAGAAGTGGGTTCTAGTAGAAGGAATGACCTGATCAGTTTTTGAGTCATGGTTCTGAAAGTATGGTTCATCTCTCAACACAGTGGTTCTCAACCCGTGGGTCTCGACCCTTTTGGGGTCCAACCACTCTTTCACAGGGGTTGCAGATCAGATATTCTGCATGTCATATATATATTATGATTCATAACAGTAGCAAAATTCATGAAGTAGCAACGAAAATAATTTTATGGTTGGGGGGTCACCACAACATGAGGAACTGTCCCGGCATTAGGGCCACAGCATTAGGAAGGGTAAGAACCACTTTTTTGTTTTGTTTTGTTTTTTGTTTTTCGAGACAGGGTTTCTCTGTGGCTTTGGAGCCTGTCCTGGAACTAGCTCTTGTAGACCAGGCTGGTCTCAAACTCACAGAGATCCGCCTGCCTCTGCCTCCCGAGTGCTGGGATTAAAGGCTTGCGCCACCGCCTCCCGTCAAGAACCACTTTCTACAATGTAGCCTAAACTTGGCCTGCAGTGGGCTGTGGGTGCCAGCCCCACATTCCTTTCACTCATCTTTTCGGAACGGGTTGTGTCTTAACCCTGCTGGCATTGCAGAAGGTTAGTCCTTTTCAGCCTGAACTCTCTTTCCTCAGAGGTCACAGCAGCTGGCACTCGATTAGCTCAGATGCCGGAAGCCCCACTGGAGGAGATTCTGTGGAGACTCAGTCAAACTCCCAACTCTAGATTTGTGCGCCTGACAACACACTCTCAGGCAAGCTGTCCTTTAGTGCTTATCAAATCAGCAAGTCCAAAGTTCAGCCTGAGTTCTGCCTTTTCTGTAGCAGGAGGCCTGGTGGTACCAGGTTTCCTTGGCCCCACCTCTTTCCATCACTCCCCCGTTCCCTAGAGACACACAGACCCGCCTGTGCTGTTACAGCCTCCAGGCTCCTGGGCTTCGAGGTTCTTCAAACTGTGGCCCAGCTGCTCCCAGACATTCTTGGTTCAGGGACTGGGAATGAAAGACACAAGACCAAGCCCTCTGGGTGACTAACATCTCTTTGTGGTGGTTGTGGCCTGTTTTTATGTCACCTAGCAATTAATTTCTACTCCAAACCTACATGCTCTTCATTTTCCTAAAATTGCCGGAGGGCAATTTTTTTTTTAATCAATGAATTTTAACATTCTTTGCTTTAAGAGTCTATCCACACCTCCCTGTCCCTTTTCTCCATCTTGCTTCCTCTTTCTTAGGCGTGGCTTTGCTAGAAATCTCCTCCCCACAGTGTTGTAAATTAGGGGTTCAGTTGCTGCTGGAGGACATGGCATTGACTGTCACCTGCAGGAAGGTGCTTAATAGAGCCCCCTCCCCCTATTTTCTGTAAACAAAATGTAGCCTAAATTGGTGAACATCTGATCTTGAAAGTCTGATCCTCTTGCCTCTGCCGCCCAAGTGCTGGGATTATAGGTGTGTACCACCAAACCCAGTAATGAGAGCTCTCTCATGAAGACATCTCATGGCAAGTGGAAAGAGGGTTGGGACACAGCCCTGCCCAAGGCTTTGTCCAGGCCACACTGGAAGGGACAGGTCTGAGCCTGGGATACTGCTTCTGTTGCTGTTAGACTCGGCTAAGATCAAGGGCAGAGAGAAACAGAGGGCGTGTCATGGGAACTCCATCCTCTTTCGTATAGCTTCCCACAGTCCAGAGTCAGCTCTGTCCTTCCTCATGCATAGGCTTGGCTGGAACTGGATAAATCCTTCATTGTCGGAGGACCCATGGAGGGGAAAGCAGGCGGAACTCCACGGTTTGAAGCAATAAGCCAGAAAGTCATATCCTATGATGCGGGTCTGCATGCACTTCTGTGCTGTACTTCATCTTCCTTCCTGGACCAGATCACATCTATGGGCATAGAGACCAGGGCCAGACTCACGGTCTTATGGGGGAGCATGTTCAGATTTTTCATTTCTGATTGCAAGTTGCAGGCCAACCAGCAAGGGTTACATAGTGAGACTATCTCAATAAAATAAAATAAAAATAAAAAAAGCCAAACCCAAAGAAGCTATCAAAAGAAGAACCAAAGCCTTTATCACACTTTCCTAGTGGGCTCATCCTCCCGAGGCACTCCAAAGAAGAAAGAGAAACTCAGGAGACTGCTGGTTATAAGCTGCCCATGGGCACGGATGGTTGGAGGGCCAGGGTTTTGAGTTATTTTATGAAGCCCACATGGCCTTTTATTTATTTATTTATGTTAGATTTATTAATTTATTATGTACACAGTGTTCAGCCTCCATGTATGCCGGCAGGCCAGAAGAGGGCACCAGATCTCATTACAAATGGTTGTAAGCCACCATATGGTTGCTGGGAATTGAACTCAGGACCTCTGGAAGAGCAGTCAGTGCTCTTAACCTCTGAGCCATCTCTCCACCCACCCCCCCCACATGGGCTTTTAAAGGGATGGTACTGAATCTCGAAAACTAGTTGGCACACTCTGGATACTTTCTAGGCCCGAGAAGGCAGGAATAGCAGCACCTCTGATCAACACAGGCAGGTTTTAATAAGGAAGCTGAATTCATTATCTGCTTCTGTGAGCCCAGATGGCCAGTAGCGAGAGTTCTCGGAAGCAAGAGAGACTGGGAAATTAAGGGTTATGGGAAGGGCAAAGAAACCTTTCATCTTGTCTCTTGCCAGCTGAGAGTCAAAAACTCCAGTTCAATTTGTTGTGAAGGTTGCCTACAAAGAAGGATACTGTTCTTTCTATTTAGAGATTTTCCAGGTGAATATGATAGTGAATGCCTGTGAGCCCAGCACTCAGGAATCAGCAGCAGCAGGATAGGTGCAAACCCGAGTCCAGCCCAGTCAACATAGTGAGCTGCAGGCCTCTACATAGTGAGAGCTTTTTTCAGAACACAAAATAAGACTAAACAAAAGCAAATTCTAATAAGAATACTAAAGTAACAGTGGGGCATGATGGGTGTGCATGACCAGCCAGCTTCCTTTCCCAGACATGTTCTGGAAAGTTCCAAACACTAGAGAACTGTTATTGACAATGAAAATGTCAATAATAATAATTTATGCTGGGTGGTGGTGCACACCTTTTTAATCCCAGTGCTCAGGAGGCAGATGGATCTCTGCGAGTTTGAGACCAGCCAGGTCTACAGAGCGAGTTCCAGGACAGCTAAGCCTGCTACACAGAAAAATTGTCTCAGAAAACTATGTCTCAGAAAAGCCGCGAGAGAGAGAGAGAGAGAGAGAGAGAGAGAGAGAGAGAGAGAGAGGGAGAGAGAGAGAATACAACTTTTCCTGCAATCTCTGTGATGCTGGGTTGTACCTCATCAGCTGTAATTCCATCCAGGGCGCTCAAGGACCACCCTATCATCTCGCTTACATTTCTTAGCAAGCTTTAAGATGCAAGTCCAGACCCTACCAAAATTTCATGTAAGAGTATTGGAAAGAGAATTGAGCAAACCTCTCTCTTGGGAGCCCCCCTCCATGCGTGTGACTTACCTTTAATTGCTTCTGTTGATCATCATCTGTTGGAAACTAAGCAAGCCAACAGCAGCAATTCACTTCCTAAGAAACTCAACTCTGTTTCAAACTGGTTCCTCGTGAAATTCTTATCTATGGCAGAGTCAAGAATCCTGCATCATGGGGGTCTCTGGAAAGAACTCCCTGGGGCCACCAAAGGGTGACATTGGGTAACTGTGTCTTGACCGGTGTCTTACTGCCACTGACAGAACCAGGACACGGAGAAGGGAGAGCCTGCTCTCCATCTGCCGAGGCTTCCAGAGGAGAAGGGACTGCTGTTTGGAATGGGGGTCAGGGTGGACAGGTGCATTTTGGAGCAAGGGAACGAGCAAGCCAAGCCGTTGAGTGTGGGCTCTCCAGCTGTAGCAGGCCGACTTGATCACAGTACAGAATTTGAGACAGAAATGGGAGTGGGCAAGAGTTATGTGGTTTGCAATGGACTCAAGCAAGAAAATCGGCTCAAATTCAAAAGTCCTTAAACCAAAGGTCTGAATAGGGAACTTTGGGGAGGAGGCTCAGGTTCCTAGTAGCCTTCACCTTTGCAATGTCCCACTCTGTTCTCTGAGCAGACCTCTGAGCTTAGGAACCCCAAATGGCTAATGGGGCTCAGCTCCTTCTTTCATTAACAGGGAGGGACTACGAGGCAGTTAGAAGCCTACCAACAAGCAGGAGGAGTCTGTGGTCACCTTTGGTGTTTGGCTCAAACACTGTCAAGGTGGGAGGGACACATAGCTGAGCTTGCAGTTTGTCCCTTCCCCGCCCCTCACTGCCCTGAAACATCTACAGTTGCCTAGATCTATCTGTACCATATCTGTACCACGCTGGCTGCTGGACATTCCTGTGTACATGTGTGTGCCTCGGTGCTGTTATACACGAGTGCATATAGATAACACACGTGCATTTAGGTTGCACAAGTACTTAAGAAGAAGCATAAGAATGTGTGCCTGTAGACAAACTAATATACAGGCTTGCGACTTTCAGGATACTGAAAGTCGGAAGCATGTTGTCATAGAACAAACAGAACAAGTCCGCATCTCCCTTCCCCCACCTCCAGTATTTTCTTGGCTCTGCCTAAGCACACAGGTTCTTTGCTTCCTGCCCCCACCCCATCCCCCAGGGCTCCAGGACAGCCATTTCTACTCCCCCCACCCACAGTCTTCAGTCCTCATCTGATTGGCCAACTGTTGACACACCCCGTCATAGGAGGGAGGAAGAACTGAGCTAGCTGGTGGCAGGGAGCCAGGACCCAGGACAGTGGCTGACTTCATCTCACAGGCTGGTCTCCTTGTTGACTCCCGCTGTGGCTGCTGCCTCTGCTCTGCCCTGCCCCTCAGAGGCATGAAACACTTCCCTGCTCCTTCCATCTTATGGCTTAAGGCCTAGCTCCCCAAGCCACAGGCCAGAAAGCCTCCATTCCACAGCAAGGGCCTCAGTTTCCCCAACTGCACCACAGTGATAAATTGGGGTGCCTGTGAAGAGGAAGCGGTAGGGATGAGGCTCATTCCCTATGAGAACTCGTGTTATCATGGGGACAAACACCTGGAGCAAAGATCAGGAAGAGTGGGGACAAAAGTATTTCTTAGAAAGATGTAATTGAGCTGGGTGGTGGTGGCGCACGCCTTTAATCCCAGCAGTC